>ONZH01016312.1:0-174558 GCA_900303285.1 Rhinella marina
CTGCACCAGCAGAATAGTGAGTGCAGCTCTGGAGTAATAATACAGGATGTAACTCAGGATCAGTACAGGATAAGTAATGTAATGTATGTACACAGTGACTGCACCAGCAGAATAGTGAGTGCAGCTCTGGAGTATAATACAGGATGTAACTCAGGATCAGTACAGGATAAGTAATGTAATGTATGTACACAGTGACTGCACCAGCAGAATAGTGAGTGCAGCTCTGGAGTATAATACCTGTGTTACAGGATAAATGAGATCCTCTGTATGTATGATACATAACCCCATGATGTCTTCACCCCTCCCCCATCCTGTAGACCGCTATACGTTCCCGGGGCTGTGCCGCTCTGTGTATGTCCTCTTCATGCAGTCAGGGCAGAAGTTTCACATTTCTCCTATAATCTCAGGATTTGCTCCCGGTGTATTGGGCACATCTTCACCACCAGACATGTAGTTGGCAGCGCCCGCAGCGGGTTAAGTATAGTGTGATTTCTGCCTCTGGATAAAGATCAGCAATCTGCTGCAGGAATAAGACAAGGCGGCGGCTGTAGATATTAACCTCTGCCGGCAGGAAGATTGCTCCCCGGGGAATAGCAGAGGTGAGAATTACAGGCAGGGCGTCAGTGAGCTCCTCTGCCGGCTGCGCCCTGTGCCACCTGTGTGGTCTGTGATGGGAGAGGGCAGCGGCCGGAGCGGACGTGGGGCAGGTACCGAAATATATGGCGACACACCTGCCATTAAGTCATTGCATAAAGCTTCTCACAGACGAGAATGGTGCCGAAACATCGCCCCCTACCACATGGCATCGGTAGGGTTGTTACTATTGTTACCGTTGGGGGGCGTTCACACTGTCCGTGATTTCTATCCGTAATTGGGAGACAAAACCAGGAGCGGAGCCTCCAGACAGATCGGGTACAAGGGAAGGATCAGCACTTGTTGGCCCCGCACCTTGTTTTGGGCTCACAGTCACTAATTGAAATGACGTGCAGTGTGAACGCCCCCTAAGCAGTGCCGCCCCCGCTGCTGCAGTCTGTGGGGTCTGTGATGTATGTACTCCAGAATGCGTACTATACATTCTGCACCTTCTGGGGGACATATGTTCAGTTGTTTTTCCTTATGTTGGTGTAATTTAGGTTTGGTTGTCAGCAGTGAACGCCAGAAGCAGTGTATCCGAGCACGTATCTAATTGTATCTGAGCTGCTTACATGGATTATTTCCACATCATCCATCACACACCTCTATGTACAAGTTATAGTTCTTCATATAGATGTATGAACTGTGCTGTCATATCTGTACTATATACAGAAAGAGACCATAGTCAGAGCCAAAGTCTTCTGTATGGGGGCAGTGTTATAGTAGTTATATTCTTGTACATAGGAGCAGTATTATAGTAGTTATATTCCTGTACATAGGAGCAGTATTATAGTAGTTATATTCCTGTACATAGGAGCAGTATTATAGTAGTTATATTCTTGTACATAGGAGGCAGTATTATAGTAGTTATATTCTTGTACATAGGAGCAGTATTATAGTAGTTATATTCTTGTACATAGGAGCAGTATTATAGTAGTTATATTCTTGTACATAGGAGACAGTATTATAGTAGTTATATTCTTGTACATAGGAGGCAGTATTATAGTAGTTATATTCTTGTACATAGGAGCAGTATTATAGTAGTTATATTCTTGTACATAGGAGGCAGTATTAAAGTAGTTATATTCTTGTACATAGGAGACAGTATTATAGTAGTTATATTCTTGTACATAGGAGACAGTATTATAGTAGTTATATTCTTTGTACATAGGGGCAGTATTATAGTAGTTTATATTCTTGTACATAGGAGACAGTATTATAGTAGTTATATTCTTTACATAGGAGCAGTATTATAGTAGTTATATTCTTGTACATAGGAGCAGTATTATAGTAGTTATATTCTTGTACATAGGAGACAGTATTATAGTAGTTATATTCTTGTACAGAGGAGCAGTATTATAGTAGTTATATTCTTGTACATAGGAGACAGTATTATAGTAGTTATATTCTTATACATAGGAGCAGTATTTATAGTAGTTATATTCTTGTACATAGGAGCAGTATTATGTAGTTATATTCTTGTACATAGGAGACAGTATTTATAGTTATATTCTTGTACATAGGAGCAGTATTATAGTAGTTATATTCTTGTACATAGGAGACAGTATTATAGTAGTTATATTCTTGTACATATATATAGGAGTTATATATATAGTAGTTATATTTACATAGGAAGTATTATAGTAGTTATATTCTTGTATAGGCAGTATATATATAGTTATATTCTTGTACATAGGAGGTAGTAGTTATAGTAGTTATAGTTATCTTGTACAATAGGAGCAGTTTATAGTAGTTATATTCTTGTACATAGGAGCAGTATTATAGTAGTTATATTCTTGTACATAAGGAGGTAGTATTATAGTAGTTATATTCTTGTACAGTATTATTCATAGGAGCAGTATTATAGTAGTTATATCTTGTACATAGAGCAGTATTATAGTAGTTATATTCTTGTACATAGGAGGCAGTATTATAGTAGTTATATTCTTGTACATAGAAGCAGTATTATAGTAGTTATATTCTTGTACATAGGAGCAGTATTATAGTAGTTATATTCTGTACATAGAGCAGTATTATAGTTATATTCTTGTACATAGGAGCAGTATTATAGTAGTTATATTCTTCCTGTACATAGGAGCAGTATTATAGTAGTTATATTCTTGTACATAGGAGCAGTATTATAGTACATAGTTATATAGTCTTGTACATAGGAAGCAGTATTATAGTAGTTATAGTATTAGTATACATAGTATATAGTAGTTATAGTTACATAGGAGGTAGTTATAGTAGTTATATTCTGTACATAGGAGCAGTATTATAGTAGTTATATTCTTGTACATAGTATATAGCAGTATTATGTAGAGGCAGTATTATAGTAGTTATATTCTTGTACAGGAGCAGTATTATAGTAGTATATTCTTGTACATAGGAGCAGTATTATAGTAGTTATATTTTGTACATAGGAGGCAGTATTATAGTAGTTAATTTCTTGTACATAGGGAGCAGTATTATAGTAGTATATTCTGTACATAGGAGCAGTATTATAGTAGTTATATTCTTGTACATAGGAGCAGTATTATAGTAGTTATATTCTTGTACATAGGAGCAGTAAATAGTATTATATTCTTGTACATAGGAGCAGTATTATAGTAGTTTATATTCTTGTACATAGGAGCAGTATTATAGTAGTTATATTCTTGTACATAGGAGGCAGTATTATAGTAGTTAATTCTTGTATAGGCAGTATATAGTAGTTATATTCTTGTACATAGGAGCAGTATTATAGTAGTTAATTCTTACATAGGAGCAGTATTATAGTAGTTATATTCTTGTACATAGGAGCAGTATTATAGTAGTTATATTCTTGTACATAGGGCAGTATTATAGTAGTTATAGGCAGTATTATAGTAGTTATATTCTTGTACATAGGAGCAGTATTATAGTAGTTATATTCTTGTACATAGGAGTACAGTAATTATATTCTTGTACATAGAGCAGTATTATAGTTTATATTCTTGTATATATAGCATATTATAGTAGTTTATATTCTTGTACATAGGAGCAGTATTAGTAGTTATTCTTGTACATAGGAGCAGTATTATAGTATTATATTCTTTGTACATAGGAGGCAGTATTATAGTAGTTTATATTCTTGTACATAGAGGCAGTATTAGAGTAGTTATATTCTACATAGGAGAGTATTAAGTTTATATTCTTGTACATAGGAAGGCAGTATTATAGTAGTTATATTCTTGTACATAGAGGCAGTATTATAGTAGTTATATTTGTACATAGGAGCAGTATTATAGTAGTTATATTCTTGTACATAGGAGCAGTATTATAGTAGTTATATTTCTTGTACATAGGAGCAGTATTATAGTAGTTATATTCTTGTACATAGGAGCAGTATTATAGTAGTTATATTCTTGTACATAGGAGGCAGTATATAGTAGTTATATTCTTGTACATAGGAGCAGTATTATAGTAGTTATATCTTGTACATAGGAGCAGTATTATAGTATTATATTCTGTAGTACATAGCAGTATTAAGTAGTTATATTCTTGTACATAGGAGCAGTATTATAGTAGTTATATTCTTGTACATAGGAGCAGTATTATAGTAGTTATATTCTTGTACAAGGAGCATATATAGTAGTTATATTCTTGTACATAGGAGGCAGTATTATAGTAGTTATATTCTTGTACATAGGAATAATTAGTAGTATATATATTAAGTATTATATTCTTGTACATATAAGCAGTATTATAGTAGTTATATTCTGTACATAGGAGGCAGTATTATAGTAGTTATATTCTTGTACATAGGAGCAGTATTATAGTAGTTATATTCTTGTACATAGGAGCAGTATTATAGTAGTTATATTTCTTGTATAGGCAGTATTAGTAGTTAATTCTGTACATAGGAGGCAGTATTATAGTAGTTATATTCTTACATAGGAGAGTATTATAAGTATAGCTTGTACATAGGAGCAGTATTATAGTAGTTATATTCTTGTACATAGGAGCAGTATTATAGTAGTTATATTCTTGTACATAGGAGTATTATAGTAGTTATATTCTTGTACATAGGAGCAGTATTATAGTAGAGCAGTATTTAGTAGTTTATATTCCTGTACATAGGAGGCAGTATTATAGTAGTTATATTCATAGAACAGTATTATAGTATATATCTTGTACATAGGAGCAGTATTATAGTAGTTATATTTGTACATAGGAGGCAGGAGTATTTATATTCTTGTATATAGGAGGGACTATTATAGTAGTTATATTCTTTTACATAGGAAGCAGTATTATAGTAGTTTATTCTTGTACATAGGAGCAGTATTATTAGTAGTAGTTATATTCTTGTATATAGGAGGCAGTATTATAGTATTTATATTCTTGTACATAGGATTAGCAGTATTATAGTAGTTATATTCTTGTACATAGGAGGCAGTATTATAGTAGTTATATTTCTTGTACATAGGAGCAGTATTTATAGTACTTATATTCTTGTTACATAGGAGCAGTATTATAGTAGTTATATTCTTGTACATAGGAGCAGTATTTATAGTAGTTATATTCTTGTACATAGGAGCAGTATTATAGTAGTTATATTCTTGTACATAAAGCAGTATTATAGTAGTTATATTCTTGTACATAAGAGCAGTATTATAGTAGTTATATTCTTGTACATAGGAGCAGTATTATAGTAGTTATATTCTTGTACATAAGAGCAGTATTATAGTATTTATATTCTTGTATATAGGAGGGAGTATTATAGTAGTTATATTCTTGTACATAGGAGGCAGTATTATAGTATTTATATTCTTGTATATAGGAGGGAGTATTATAGTAGTTATATTCTTGTATATAGGAGGCAGTATTATAGTAGTTATATCTTGTATATAGGAGGCAGTATTATAGTAGTTATATCTTGTACATGAGCAGTATTATAGTAGTTATATTCTTGTACATAGGAGCAGTATTATAGTAGTTATATTCTTGTACATAGGAGGCAGTATTATAGTAGTTATATTCTTGTTACATAGGCAAGTAGTATTTAATAGTAGTTATATTCTTGTACATAGGAGCAGTATTATAGTAGTTATATTCTTGTACATAGGAGCAGTATTATAGTAGTTATATTCTTGTACATAGGAGCAGTATTATAGTAGTTATATTCTTGTACATAAGAGCAGTATTATAGTAGTTATATTCTTGTACATAGGAGCAGTATTATAGTAGTTATATTCTTGTACATAGGAGGCAGTATTATAGTAGTTATATTCTTGTACATAGGAGCAGTATTATAGTAGTTATATTCTTGTACATAGGAGGCAGTATTATAGTAGTTATACTCTGGTATAACTACTATATTCCTAATCTTTCCCTTACCTGAAAGCGTAATCGACAGCTCTGCATTGATTAAACCTCCCCCCACCAGTAAGACAGTAATACGTTTTTGCATCCCATTATTTCGGTTTTATTACCGAGGTGTGTCTGCAGTGTGTACTGGATCTTATTGGTTATGGCCGGAGTTGCCCTGTAAGTTCCCCCAGTCATTGCTCCTTGTTCACATGCTGCACGTTCTCTGTTTCGGGCCTCCCGCTCCTAATATTACTGCACCTCGCGGATTTGTCCCCTGGCCGGTGGTATGAAGGCTCGGAGCCTCTTACTGTCCCTATGATACATTTCTCGCCCAGTACTTTCCGGCTATATTTGGACCTGTCGTCATCCTCCCCTTCATTTGGGTCACATTTACACTGAAAGTCCTTGAGATGCTGGGACAGTTTGTTCTCGCAGCGTCGGAGTTTCCTCCACAGCAGACATGCAAGAGCTGAATTATTAATGAATCGTTTTTTGTTTTTTTTTCATATTTTGTGAATAGGGAGGATTTGTCTCTCTGCCCCGACTTCATAGGAGTGCGGCTCCACATCTGCAGGGGTTAATTGTTTACATTAGGTTATGACACGTTTGCTATGGGGTGAGACCTGATGTTTCCGATTCTTCGCTCAGTGTATATAATATCACTTGTACTGTACATGTGGTCCATGCATATAGGTCGGGGGGACCAGTTAGGGGGTACTTGTAACCTCTGGTTATATTGGTGCCTTGGCAGTGCATCTGGGACTTCGTTAGGATCTGCCAACTGTGTTAGATAGGTACTGGTCTCACATTTGGGACCCGCTCCTATCTCCAGAATAGTCTCTCCAAAGTAAGCATGAGCAGCCACCCTTCATTCAGCGCTACGGGAGTTAAGAAAATAGACAGGCTCCTGCTCGTCTGTTTCTGGCCCTCAGCAGTGAATGGAGAGGTCGGTGCACTCACACAGTGCACTCTCTATTCACCAGAAATGGAGATCATGCTGCGCGTGCGCAATGTGCGCTCCCGTTGTGGAAATACTTTAGGTTTGGGTCCCAGAGGTAGCATATCCATCTGTCATGATAATAAGTCCATTTGGGAATTACTATCAATGCAATTCCTCAAATTAAACTGCTTGGCTCACTTAAAGGGGTTGTCCCATGAAAAATATTTAACAGTTTTCAAACCGGCATCCGGATCTAAATCCTTTTCTAATTGCATGTAATTAAACATTTAGCATAGCCACTGAGTTATTCAATAAAATGTATCTGTATTGCGCCACCGACTGTTTTTTTTTTTTTTTTTTTTTTCTTATTTCTTTGACCTCCTCACTGAGAAGGCCGCACATGCTCAGTTTCATCCTTCAGCTGCCTCCTGAGCTGTGATAGGGAGAGCTGAGACACGCCTCCTGAGCTGTGATAGGGAGAGCTGAGACACGCCTCCTGAGCTGTGATAGGCAGAGCTGAGACACGCCTCCTGAGCTGTGATAGGGAGAGCTGAGACACGCCTCCTGAGCTGTGATAGGGAGAGCTGAGACACGCCTCCTAAACTGTGATAGGGAGAGCTGAGACACGCCTCCTGAGCTGTGATAGGGAGAGCTGAGACACGCCTCCTGAGCTGTGATAGGGAGAGCTGAGACACGCCTCCTGAGCTGTGATAGGGAGAGCTGAGACACGCCTCCTGAGCTGTGATAGGGAGAGCTGAGACACGCCCCCTGAGCTGTGATAGGGAGAGCATCTTTTTCACCAGTTCACCACTTTTAAGATCTCTGCATCGTGACTCCAGGAACCTGTCCTGATTTAGTGCCGCTGACACGGGACAGAGCTTTAGGCGTTGATTGGGGAAGGTCTTCACCCTCTGATTTTAAGCAGTGCTTCTATTCACTAACAGCAAGCAGCCCACCTCTCCCTTCACTGCTATGGGGCTGCACATGTGCGGTGTGTTCTCCATCCATCACTATGAGAGTTCCGAAACTAGCCGAGCAAACTCCCATAGCGGGTAACTGAGGGTGGGGGGGTCTTCTCTGTTCACTTCGGGGGTCCCGTTCTGGAGAAAGGCAACTGTACTACCGAAACATTGCATGTCTGTCTGTCTCTATACATATATAGTGTACAAATACAAGGCATATGGTAACCGAACTCTCCTCACTTGAAAAGCCAAAGTGAACCAATGAAACCTAGAGATGGCGGTCTGAGAAGTGGTTTACGTCCCCATGTAAATGCTCCTTCCATGCTACCTGCACACGACGCCGGTGGTTTTTCCGCTACGATTTTCATGCCAAAGAACCGCAGCATAATTCAGTCCCAGCAAAAGTATATGAGAGTTGACACATCGTATACAGACTTTGCTTCTTTTTTTTTTCCATGCAGATATTGACCTGCCGTGCGGTTTTTAAAGTCCACAGTGTTTCGGTTCTCTGTGCACCTTCTGTAGAGGGGTTTCTACCATAGACTTCAATAGACTGAAAATCCGCAATAAAAACCGCACAGACAAACACGCTAAAACCGCAACAAATAGTCCAGATTTATGTGTTTTTTTTTAAAATGTGGTTTTGCTGCAGACTTTGTGCTTGCGTGAATGTGAAATCCTACGGATGGGATATAAGTGTCTGATCATCAGGGGCCCGACCGCTGGGACCCCGTGGAGCTGCACCTCTCACATGTGGGGATGATGGGTGTCGTGGTCCTCTCATTTGTTTCCGTCTTATTGCCAGTAAGCAGGATCCCATCAGACTGACACCGTCCCTCCAGCATGACAGGCCCAGTGTACGAAACGCGCGGAGCAATAACAAAAAAGCGCGTCTCTCTAGCCGGCAGCGAGCGTGCTGGAGGGGCATTGCCGGCCGTCTGATCTCCCTCCGATAATAGAGACAAATAGGCAGCGAGGAGGCCCCTCTACCCGCATGGCGGAGGCTGCCGGCGTCCCCTGATGGAGCCATCAGCAGCGTGACACCAGCGTATTGCTGACTGCAGCAGCCACCGTGTGCAGCCAGACAATACACAGGACGGATCTCTGCCTATTCCAGATGGTTTCTGGAAATCAAAGAAACGATAGAAGTCAGAATTTTTTTTTTTCATTGTCTCTTAAAGGGACGGTGCATTTTATTATGGGGGTTATTTTCTGTTTTCGGGAGCTTCATCCTTTGTAGGTGTCATGCTCAAGTGTGTGTGTGGGGGGGGAGAAACCACACTGAGCATATGAGGGAATGGAGATTAGGCCTGGAAACTAAGGAAGGAAGATGGACACCTCCTAAAGGAAACCCTGACTCAAATCCTGACTACCCACCAGTATGAACAGGCCTCAAAGGTAGGCAAGTTCATACACAGGAAACCTAAGATCCAATCTGACCCTATAGGACCCGGGAACTAATGTCAGGAATGAGTCTACCTGTTCCTCCAACAGGAAGGACGAACAGGAGTCTCCCTCAGGCCAAACAACTGGGAAATGTAAAGTAACACACAAAAGGGAAAGAGGACACTTATCTTTAATAAAGAAATGGAGGCTCCAGGATCTCAGCTGAGAACCACACAACAGCTCACCACAATAACCACTGAAGCTATAAACCACAAGGAAAAGTGGGAGAAGCAGCAATATATAGGGGAGAGACAATTACCACACCAGGAACACCTGAGGGAAAAGGGTGTGGTAAATACCAGCAACAAAAAAGGAAAACATGTCAGATTATACCACGTGTTGCCAATCGGACAGACCTGCTACCTGTTGCAGGAACTTCCGTGACAGTAGGTATCCCACACAAAAAAAAACCTGGTGTACTGCATGCCTGTTAAAAGTATTATCCATTTTAAATTTTCACACTTTGTCTTTTTTATCCATCCCTGTGAAGCTCTCGTCTCTTCCCTTTCTGTAGGTGGGCAGCAGCTCCGACACCTAAATCTCCCAGAAGTGCACGCACCTCTGGTTAATCCCTAGTCCATCACTAACAGCCGCTAATAAATAGCACTATGGTAGCGCTAATGCCCCTTCACTTCCTACTCCATTGTCCAGACGGACATATAGCAATAGACATAGCCAGGGGCGGACTGGGAACTAAAAATATTAAAAGTGGCCCCGTTTTGTAGCTGGGTCCAATTTGATGGAAGGCAGGGCCAGCAATACCATATTGTGGCACATTATACCACCCCAACAGAGCCAAATACCACAGTCCATCACAAAATACTGCCAGCAGCACAAAATACATCCCCAAAAAACTTCCACTTGGCCGTGAGGAGGGCCCAGGCGGCCTCTGTCCACCAGGAGATTTCCCTGTAAGGTCTATGGCCAATCCACCCCTGGATATAGGGGGTGAATGAATGACAAGACCCTCAACTTTGAGTCCATAAGGGAGGGCGGAAGGAAACAACTGAGCATGTGCGTCCACAGCTGAATGCAGGAAGAGGTGGACCAGAAGGTAAAACAGCAGGGGGCGCTACCATAGAGGAAAATGTATTGTCCATTAAAACTTTAGTATATTTAAAGGGGGTCGTCTCACTTCAGCAAGTGGCATATATCGTGTAGAGAAAGTTAATACAAGGCACTTACTAATGTATTGTGATTCTCCATATTGCTTCCTTTGCTGCCTGGATTCATTTTTCCATTGCATTATACATTGCTCACATCCAGGGGTTACGACCACCCTGCAAACCGGTGGTCGTGTTCAGACACGATAGGAAAAAGTGCTGGCCTATGAGCATTCCTGCATCCAACCTTTTCCTATAGTGTACAAGCACGACCACCACTGCTGGATAACAGGGTGGTCGTAACCATGGAAACGCACAGTGTATAATGTGATGGAAAAATTTTGCAGTTCTGTTGACTTCAATAGGTCCGTGTATCTTTTTGCGGAGCAGGCATACAGATGCGGAAAGTACACTGATCATGTGTGTAGTATGGACATCGCACCGTTTGCATCCTTATTTTTACGGATCGAAAAACGGATATGGCCGTGTAGGAAGCCGAAGCGGTTACCGGTCTGCTTCTGAGCTCAAGGCTTGGTTGTCGCCCAGTTTCAGTCCGTCTCCATTTTGCACTAGTAATCAGATTTTTGACATAAATTCGGTGGGAATTGTTATGTTTTTGTTTTATTGTGAATAAGATGTCCTCGCAGTAAGTCATCCCCGGTTGTAGCATGTGTTTTCCCCACCCCCCCTCCGGCGCTCGTGTTCGCTGTATTTGCTCTAATAATCGTAATAGAATTGAATTATTTTTTTATTACAGGCAGTAATAATATTTGCTGCTCCAACATGTATTCTGGCGTAACAGAGGGGAATAAATGAATAGGATGCAAATGTCAGCCACGTAATCCTGCCACGCGGAGCCTCTGATCTTTCTCACGGCTGCGTGGATACTGCGTCCGTCGCGGCTAGTGCCGTCAGTGTGCGCACGTCATTTGTCATGTAGTCCATTTCCGATATAATACACTTAGAGAGAAGTGTGGCATCATACCGCCCTCCGCGTAGAGGTGCCATACAGTGCCTGAGCCGCTGTCCCGTACTCATCAAGCTGCTCGGCAGTGTAAACATCGGGGGCCAGTGGTCTCGGCATCCTGCAATAAAAAAAAAAAAAAAGGCAGGCTCCTGTTTTTAAGTGTCTGAATCCTTAATTCGCTCTGCCCCCTCACGGCAGGGACACGACCTCTGCAGAGTCCCGTGGTATCCCGAGCAGATCCATGTGCGTTCTCCGTGGATCAGACTTGTTTTTCCAGCGCCGCAGATGACAATTGGATTGAGGTCTGGAATTTCGGAGACAAGTCGTTACCTTCATCGCTTTGTCATGTTCCTGGACTGTGTTTGCCATGTGGCCGGGCATTATCCTGCGGATAGAGGGCACTGCCATGGGGGCGGGGACTTGTCTGTACAATGGTTAGGTAGGTGGCACGTGTCACATCCACATGATTCAAGGTCTTCTCATAATACACCTGGTGCCATCCCCTCAGCAGGTAAGTGATGCCCACGCACCCGGCCGTCCACGTGATGTAAGCTGATTCATCACACCAGGTGGCTTCTTCCATTGCTCCACATTCCATTTCTGATCCTCACATGCCCATTGTAGATTCTGGACAGCTTGGGCGCTCGGACCGGTCTGCATGTACACCGCCATATATACCGCCTTCTGCGTTGTCCTGACACCTTTCTATCATCGCCAGCAGTAATGTTGTCAGCTCTGCAGTAGCTCTTCTATGGGATCGGGCTTGCCTTCACACATCATGATCCTCTGGTACTACTGGTACCACCCCACAGGACCAGTCGTTTTGGAGATGCTCTGACCCACCAGTCAGCGGTTGTAATGTTATGGCTGATCGGCGGGCATCCAGTTACTAAAAAAAAAAAAAAAAAACTCCATCGACCCGATAAAGGGACGAGAGAACATGGCGGAGACGGGGTGCGAATCTGCGCTGAAATCCCCTGCAGTCGTGCAGTCTGCTCCCGCCAGATGATGTGTCATTCTCAGCGTTATTTATATTCTCCTATTAGGAGTTTATACCGCACTTCTGTGCGCAGCGAGAACACCCTGTTCCTGACGAGATTGCACCATTAGCATAAAGCTGAATTTTCGGACGCCCAAACAGAAAGCAGGAAATCAGGGAAACGCTCAGTTGGATCCGTCTCCCATGTTTGTTCTCCTGCACAGTCACACCAGGGCCGAGACATGAGTTCGTTGGAACCTATTTGACTAGATGGCGGCACAGGTAGTGCCCCCTAGTATGGTGCTGTGAAAGGGACGCATCACAAAATGAGCGCAGGGGTAGGGTTCACACCGCAGGGAAGGTGACGTGTCGGTGACATAAATGATGGTCCTAACCTTACGCCGTGCAGTCTAATGGGCTGGATAACCAGAGCCGACCGCCACAAGCTGCGTCTTCGTAGACGTATTTGCCAGCAGCGCGTTTCATGTCCGGCTGAAATTAGCCGGGGCGAAAGGGAATTGTTCTGCGCTCACCCGTGAAGCAGACGTAATGCGAACCGAGCCGCCGAAGGCTAAAAATAAAAGTGTCAGACACTCGGCAGTAGACACCGACTTCCTCCGATACCGCAGGAGATCACGCGGTGACATCAGGTGAAGCCTGAAACTCTCAACTTTATTAGCTCGCTAAACGGCTACGGGCGATGTAACCCTGAAAGTGCCACCAATCTGTGCTCTCCCGGGCGTTAAGATTGTAAGAGGGATTACCGTGGTGTCCACATAAATAGTAGTGCCATATAGTGACCTTGAATAATTGTACTACATAAGTGCCTTATAGTGACCTCAGAATAATAGTACTACGTGGTGCCTGCAACATAATACTGCATATAGTCACCTCAAATGCATATTGTCACCTTAAATAATAGTACCATATAGTGCCTCAAACATAATTGTGCCATATAGTGACTGCAGCATAATAGTGCATATAGTCACCCCAAATTATAGTACCATATAGTGATCTCAAAATAACAGTACCATATTTTCACCCCAAACATAATAGTACCATATATTCACCTCAAAATAATGGTACCATATAGGTCCTCAGACATAACCGTACATAGTGACCTCAAATGCCTGTTATTACCCCAAACATAATAGTGCCATATGGTCACCTCAAAATAATAGTGTTATATAGTCTCCTCAAATAATAGTACCGTATAGTGCCTCAAAATAATAGTGTTATATAGTCTCCTCAAATAATAGTACCGTATAGTGCCTCAAAATAATAGTGTTATATAGTCTCCTCAAATAATAGTACCATATAGTGCCTCAAAATAATAGAGCCGCAGAGTGACTGCAGTATACGGGCTCATGCACATGACTGTTGGTTGTTTTGCAGTCGGAAAATTGCGGATACGCAAAGCACGGATACCGGCCTTCTATTTTGTGGAACAGAACGTCGGGCCCCTAATAAAACAGTCCAATCCTTATCCATAATGAGGACAAATATAGGACATGTTCTACTTTTTTTTTTTTTTTGGGTGGCCCACAGACACAGAATGCACACGCAGACATTTCCGTTTTTTTTGCAGCCCCCTTGAAGTGAACGGTTCCGCATATTGGGCACAAAAAAAAAACAAAAAACGGACATGGAAAAATGACATTTGTGTGCATGAGCCATAATAGTGCCGCAGAGTGACTGCTATATAATGGTGCCTCAGACTGATGCTAGAGAGAGAGGGGATTACTTTCCTGTCATTGTACGCGTAGCGGTGGAACAGTCCACACATAACCTCTGAACAGGGGCCTAGGTGGTCTCTGGGTGTACAGTATGAAGGACAGGGCAGTGGGCTCCTGGCACCCGTGTACCAGTATACAGCGCTGTCACTGGGCAGTTTCTGTATTTCCCACAGTGATGTGCTGGGAGGAATAATTGGGGGTTCTGGTCCTCTGTAGTAGCTCCTGTCAGGGGCCCGAGTAGCCGTATACAGTCGGTGGGATGAGATTTTGTCCCAATAAATCCACTTATTCTTTTGACATAAGAACATCTCTTCAGGGCTGTGGAGTCGGTAACCATTATGGTGGAGTCGGTATAAAATAAACCGACTCCTAAAACATATAATAAATTGGTACATTTAGTTCAGTGCAATAAGTGCTGAATATATGTTCATAAGAATTTGTGAAATGAAATGTCCTATAAATGTCTGTTCTATTCCTGATCTAAGGATCTAGGCTTTCAGTGGAGATAACTGTGTGCTGCCCTTTATGTAGATGCTCAGTAGTGAAACTCCTCCGCTACAGATCAGAGGAAAAAGGCACTGGGAAGGAATGGCTGCACTCATCTCAGATCTGCTAGAGAAAACAGGATTAAAGAGGTTTTCTCACTAGTTAAAAAGATTAGCTTTCTACATAAAAGGACAGTTAAAAGATGACATTTTTCTAAATACAGTGGTCAGTCGTGAACTATAGACAGTTCAGCAGGTCTCTCACTGTACACAGGTTTCTATGGTAACCTGCAGACCAGAAAGACTGTTATCTGATTGGCTGAGAGCAGGAGTGACCTCAGTAAGTAAAATGTGTTGAGGACTGAGAAGGATGGCTTTACCTGTAATTGTGTTAGAGATCACAATCTCCTGCTCTGTCAGAGTAAGTTAATATATGCTAATAACTGCTGGAGACCCCCCATGGCCTGAGGAGACAGAGTGAGTGCAAACTGCCTGTCAACCAGTGAATCAATGTGCTGAGAAAACCCCTTTAAGGCAAGTACTTCTTAGTATATCTAAACGTTCAATGAACTGTGCATAAATCACTTGTCCAGTGCATGTTCTCTCTGTATGCTTTATGTTTCCTCTGAGCTCATGTTTGGAGAGAGAAGCCATGAGAGCAGCTAACATCTCCTGCTGATGTAAAACACCTAGGGCCTTATGTATGAAAACTGTCTAGGTGTAGAAGTTTCTTTGTTGCCCATAGAAACCAATTAGAGCTCCCCTTTCGTTTTATATAGTGCTCTGGAGAAATGAAAGGGGAGCTCTGATTGGTTGCTATGGGCAACAAAGAAAGTCTTAGACCTAGACAGTTTTCATACATCAGGCCCTTAGTGAGCTGTGCCCAGAGAAAAGCCTGATACTGAAAGTTCAGAGTAAAGATATCGAGCAAAACATAGATTACAAATATATCTGTACTATTGATTTATGCAAAATTTGTTTAAAGTTATCACTTAGACACGCGCCATGTATGAGGGAGTCGGAGTCGGATTGGGAGTCGGAGTCAGGGGAAATTGAGGAGTCGGAGTTGGAGTCGGGGCTTTGGCTTACCGACTCCACAGCCCTGCATCTCTTCCCGCCCTACCACTAACGTCTTCCATTATTTTTATTGCTGTCAGTGAATAGAAACGTTATCAGTTACACTCGTGTAGCTGACGGACTCTGACAGCCTGGCTGCAGTTTGTTACAATGTATCAGTATAGGCAATCCTCTGTAAACCAGCAGCAGCACAAATGATACATTGTGACGCACCGCAGCGTTGTGAAGGTAGCACCGGGGTCAACAAACGACTTTGGCAAAGGAATTTTACCATTCACTGACAGCAAGAAGAGATCCTTGTCCTGATAGGAGTATAGACGACTAGCCACCTCCTTCATTACATGCAGATAGCCGGGACTACCCGACGTCCTGTGCCGCCATAGAGTGCAACGAGAGTCCTGGAAAGTGCCAATGTAAACATTGGCCGCAACGTTCTAACCGCCGGTGAAGTAGCGGACGCCGATGATATGAAAATACGGCTCCTGCCGGGAGTTGGGACATATTAAGCGGAAGCGGGGAAAATGAGCAAGCGTGAGGATCTGAGCGACGGAACAGGGACCTCTGGGTCAGAACATTCCTGGGGTGTAGTGGTTGGTTCCTAGCAAGAGTGTTCCAAGGAAGGATAACCAGAGGCATGGGCACCCAAAGTTTATTTGGGGGGGGGGGGGGGGGGTGAAGGCTAGGCCGTCTGGTCCGATTCCACAGAAGAGCGAGTGTAGAGCTGACAACGTTGCAGGCTATGGTAGAAAGTTGTCAGAGTCTGGAGGCATCTACAATGAGCATGTAAGCATGGAGACACCTGGTCTGATGAATCAGGTTACATCATGTGGACCACCAGGTGCCTGAGCGTCACTTACCTGCGGAGGGTGTGGCACCAGGGTGCACTAAGGAAGGTGGAGGCCGTGTGATGTTCTGCTGGAGACCTTGTGTCCTGTCATAAGACAGATGTGATACATACCGCCTACCTAACGTTGTACAGGCAAGGACCCCCCCTTTATGGCAGCGGTGCCCCCTAATAGCAGCGCCCTCTATCAGCAGGATCATGAAGACATGGAGATGACAATCTGTAGGACCCATGGAGGCCACACTGAGCAGCTTCCAGGATCTTCTGCCAGATACCACAGGACTCCTCAGAAGTCTAGTGGAGTCCTGTCAGACCTTACACAGTAGGAGTACCCCTTTAGGTTCACCTTCTCCTGTTGGCGCCAGCTCCTCTCACTTTAGTCTGGGCCTGGTTCCTCGCAGTCCCAGTTGATGGTGCCCTCTCGGTAACAGGAAGGCCCCCGGACGGACGCTCCTGACAGTCCATGAAGATGAATGCGGGCAGACTGTAACACATTCTTCTTATTTTTCCTTAACCTCCCGCCGCCTGATAAGTGTTAATTTGCTATTGATTTGTCCTCTCCTGTATGGCGTAATGAGCGCATTATCTCTGTGTGATGGCGGGGTCAGCGCCGTGCGGACAGTGATATTTCATCAGAAGCAATGTATGCTAAATATGCGCCCGTCTGTCACCGCAGCCCTGACCCCTCTAACGAGCCCGGCATTCGTTATCCAAATGGATCATTAGAGGCCACGGCGTCCATATCCTGCACAGAGACGGGCGAGGCTCAGCTCTTCATCATCGAGGAGTGTATACACCAGTCACATCCAGAGCTGCTGCCAAATAATCCTGTATAGTCCTGTACATAGAGCGGTATTATAGTAGTTATATTCCTGTACATAGAGCGGTATTATAGTAGCTATATTCTTATACATAGGAGCGGTATTATAGTAGTTATATTCCTGTACATAGGAGGCAGTATTATAGTAGTTATATTCTTGTACATAGAGCGGTATTATAGTAGTTATATTCTTGTACATAGAGCAGTATTATAGTAGTTTTATATTTCTGTACATAGAGCGTATATATAGTAGTTATATTCTTGTATAGGAGCAGTATTATAGTAGTTATTTCTTGTACATAGGAGGTATTATAGTTTAGTTTATTCTTGTACATAGGAGCAGTATTATAGCAGTTATATTCTTGTACATAGGAGGCAGTATTATAGTAGTTATATTCTTGTACATAGGAGCAGTATTATAGTAGTTATATTCTTGTTAGGAGCAGTATTATAGTAGTTATATTCTTGTACATAGGAGGCTTAGTAGTTATTTCTTGTACATAGGAGCAGTATTATAGTAGTATATATTCTTATATAGGAGCAGTATTATAGTAGTTATATTCTTGTACATAGAGACGTATTATAGTAGTTATATTCTTGTACATAGGAGCAGTATTATAGTAGTATATAGGAGCAGTTTATAGTATTATATTCTTGTACATAGGAGCAGTATTATAGTAGTTATATTCTTTTACATAGGAGCAGTATTATAGTAGTTATATTCTTGTACATAGGAGCAGTATTATAGTTATATTCTTGTACATAGGAGGCAGTATTATAGTAGTTATATTCTTGTACATAGGAGCAGTATTATAGTAGTTATATTCTTGTACATAGGAGCAGTATTATAGTAGTTATATTCTTGTACATAGGAGCAGTATTATAGTAGTTATATTCTTGTACATAGGAGCAGTATTATAGTAGTTATATTCTTGTACATAGGAGGCAGTATTATAGTAGTTATATTCTTGTACATAGGAGCAGTATTATAGTAGTTATATTCTTGTACATAGGAGGCAGTATTATAGTAGTTATATTCTTGTACATAGGAGGCAGTATTATAGTAGTTATATTCTTGTACATAGGAGCAGTATTATAGTAGTTATATTCTTGTACATAGGAGCAGTATTATAGTAGTTATATTCTTGTACATAGGAGCAGTATATAGTAGTTATATTCTTGTACATAGGAGCAGTATTATAGTAGTTATATTCTTGTACATAGGAGCTAGTTATATTCTTGTACATAGGAGACAGTATTATAGTAGTTATATTCTTGTACATAGGAGCAGTATTATAGTAGTTTATCTTGTACATAGGAGAGTATTATAGTAGTTATATTCTTGTATTAGGAGGGCAGTATTATAGTAGTTATATTCTTGTACATAGGAGGCAGTATTATAGTAGTTATATCTGGACATAGGAGGCAGTATTATAGTAGTTATATTCTTGTACATAGGAGCAGTATTATAGTAGTTATATTCTTGTACATAGGAGCAGTATTATAGTAGTTATATTCTTTGTACATAGGAGCAGTATTATAGTAGTTATATTCTTGTACATAGGAGAACAGTATTATAGTAGTTATATTCTTGTACATAGGAGCAGTATTATAGTAGTTATATTCTTATACATAGGAGAGTATTATTAAGTAGTTATATTCTTGTACATAGGAGCAGTATTATAGTAGTTATATTCTTGTACATAGGAGCAGTATTATAATAGTTATTTCTTGTACATAGGAGCAGTATTATAGTAGTTATATTCTTGTACATAGGAGGCAGTATTATGGTAGTTATATTCTTGTATATAGGAGGCAGTATTATAGTAGTTATATTCTTGTACATAGGAGCAGTATTATAGTAGTAGTATTATATTACTTGTACATAGGAGGCAGTATTATAGTAGTTATATTCTTGTACATAGGAGCAGTATTATAGTAGTTATATTCTTGTACATAGGAGCAGTATATATAGTATTATATTGTATATAGTATATAGTAGCTATATTCTTGTACATAGGAGCAGTATATAGTAGTTATATTCTTGTACATAGGAGCAGTATTATAGTAGTTATATTCTTGTACATAGGAGCAGTATTATAGTAGTTATATTCTTGTTACATAGGAGGCAGTATTATAGTAGTTATATTCTTGTACATAGGAGCAGTATTATAGTAGTTTATATTTCTTGTACATATAGGAGCAGTATTATAGTAGTTATATTCTTGTACATAGGAGCAGTATTATAGTAGTTATATTCTTGTATATAGGAGGCAGTATTATAGTAGTTATATTCTTGTACATAGGAGCAGTATTATAGTAGTTATATTCTTGTACATAGGAGCATACAGTATTATAGTAGTTATATTCTTGTATATAGGCATATTATATAGTAGTATATTCTTGTACATAGGAGCAGTATTATAGTAGTTATATTCTTGTACATAGTAGCAGTATTATTAGTAGTTATATTCTTGTATATAGGAGCAGTATTATAGTAGTAGTAGTTATATTCTTGTACATAGGAGCAGTATTATAGTAGTTATATTTCTTGTACATAGGAGCAGTATTATAGTAGTTATATTCTTGTACATAGGAGCAGTATTATAGTAGTTATATTCTGTACATAGGAGTAGTAGCATAGTATTATAGTAGTTATATTCTTGTACATAGTAGCAGTATTATAGTAGTTATATTCTTGTACATAGGAGCAGTATATATAGTAGTTATATTCTTGTACATAGGAGCAGTATTATAGTAGTTATATTTCTTGTACATAGGAGCAGTATTATAGTAGTTATATTCTTGTTACATAGGAGCAGTATTATAGTAGTTATATCTTGTATATAGGAGCGGTATATTATAGTAGCTTATATCTTATACATAGGAGCAGTATTATAGTAGTAGTTATATTCTTGTACATAGGAGGCAGTATTATAGTAGTTATATTCTTGTACATAGAGCGGTATTATAGTAGTTATATTCTTATACATAGGAGCGTATTATAGTAGTTATATTCTTGTACATAGGAGGCAGTATTATAGTAGTTATATTCTTGTACATAGGAGCAGTATTATAGTAGTTATATTCTTGTACATAGGAGCAGTATTATTATATTCTTGTAGTATATAGTTATATTCTTGTACATAGGAGCAGTATTATAGTAGTTATATTCTTGTACATAGGAGCAGTATTATAGTAGTTATATTCTTGTACATAGGAGCAGTATTATAGTAGTTATATTCTTGTACATAGTAGAGCAGTATTATAGTAGTTATATTCTTGTACATAGGAGCAGTATTATAGTAGTTATATTCTTGTACATAGGAGCAGTATTATAGTAGTTATATTCTTGTACATAGGAGCAGTATTACAGTAGTTATATTCTTGTACAGAGGAGCAGTATTATAGTAGTTATATTCTTGTACATAGGAGCAGTATTATAGTAGTTATATTCTTGTACATAGGGCAGTATTATAGTAGTTATATTATTGTACATCAGGAGCAGTATTAATCAGTAGTTATATTCTTATACATACGGAGCCAGTTATTATAGTAGTTATATTCTTATACATAGGAGCAGGTATTATAGTAGTTATATTCTTGTACATAGAGGCCAGTATTATAGGAAGTTATATTACCTGTACCATAGGAGCAGTATTATAGTAGCTCTCTATTCTTTGTACATAGGAGCAGTATTCATAGTAGTTATATTCTGGTGTACATAGGAGGCAGTATTATAGTAGTTATATTCTTTGTACATAGTAGGCCAGTATTATAGTAGTTATATTTGTTGTACATAGGGGCAGTATTTATAGTAGTTTATATTGTATTGTTGTACATAGGAGCAGTATTATATTAGTTATATTCTTGTACAGAGGAGCAGTATTTATAGTAGTTATATTCTTGTACAGAGGAGCAGTATTATAGTAGTTATATTCTTGTACGAGGAGCAGTATTATAGTAGTTATATTATTGTACAGAGGAGCAGTATTATAGTAGTTATATTATTGTACAGAGGAGCAGTATTATAGTAGTTATATTCTTGTACATAGGAGGCAGTATTATAGTAGTTATATTCTTGTACATAGGAGCAGTATTATAGTAGTTATATTCTTGTACATAGGAGGCAGTATTATAGTAGTTATATTCTTGTACATAGGAGCAGTATTATAGTAGTTATATTCTTATACATAGGAGCAGTATTATAGTAGTTATATTCTTATACATAGGAGCAGTATTATAGTAGTTATATTCTTGTACATAGGAGCAGTATTATAGTAGTTATATTCTTTACATAGGAGCAGTATTATAGTAGTTATATTCTTGTACATAGGAGCAGTATTATAGTAGTTATATCTTGTACATAGGAGCAGTATTATAGTAGTTATATTCTTGTACATAGGAGCAGTATTATAGTAGTTATATTCTTGTACATAGGAGGCAGTATTATAGTAGTTATATTCTTGTACATAGGAGCAGTATTATAGTAGTTATATTCTTGTACATAGGAGCATTATTATAGTAGTTATATTCTTGTACATAGGAGCAGTATTATAGTAGTTATATTCTTGTACATAGGAGCAGTATTATAGTAGTTATATTCTTGTACATAGGAGCAGTATTATAGTAGTTATATTCTTGTACATAGGAGCAGTATTATAGTAGTTATATTCTTGTACATAGGAGCAGTATTATAGTAGTTATATTCTTGTACATAGGAGCAGTATTATAGTAGTTATTTCTTGTACATAGGAGACAGTATTATAGTAGTTATATTCTTGTACATAGGAGCAGTATTATAGTAGTTATATTCTCTGTACATAGGAGCAGTATTATAGTAGTTATATTCTTGTACATAAGAGCAGTATTATAGTAGTTATATTCTTGTACATAGGAGCAGTATTATAGTAGTTATATTCTTGTACATAGGAGCAGTATTATAGTAGTTATATTCTTGTACATAGGAGCAGTATTATAGTAGTTATATTCTTGTACATACGAGCAGTTTTACAGTAGTTATATTCTTGTATATAGGAGCGGTATTATAGTAGTTATATTCTTGTACATAGGAGGCAGTATTATAGTAGTTATATTCTTGTACATAGGAGCAGTATTATAGTAGTTATATTCTTGTACATAGGAGCAGTATTATAGTAGTTATATTCTTGTACATAGAAGCAGTATTATAGTAGTTATATTCTTGTACATAGGAGCAGTATTATAGTAGTTATATTCTTATACATAGGAGCAGTATTATAGTAGTTATATTCTTGTACATAGGAGCAGTATTATAGTAGTTATATTCTTGTACATAGGGGGCAGTATTATAGTAGTTATATTCTTGTACATAGGAGCAGTATTATAGTAGTTATATTCTTGTACATAGGAGCAGTATTATAGTAGTTATATTCTTGTACATAGGAGCAGTATTATAGTAGTTATATTCTTGTACATAGAAGCAGTATTATAGTAGTTATATTCTTGTACATAGGAGGCAGTATTATAGTAGTTATATTCTTGTACATAGGAGCAGTATTATAGTAGTTATATTCTTGTACATAGGAGCAGTATTATAGTAGTTATATTCTTGTACATAGGAGCAGTATTATAGTAGTTATATTCTTGTACATAGGAGCAGTATTATAGTAGTTATATTCTTGTACATAGGAGCAGTATTATAGTAGTAGTGTACAGGATTGTATAGATCTATCGGTATGTATGCAGGTTGTATGGGTGTACAGGGTGGCATAGAGTTCACAGTATATTTGTATATCAGATAATATACAGCTGTCAGTATATGTATGGGAATATAGAGTAATGCAGAGCTGTCAGTGTATATGGGGTATATTTAACACTGTCAGTATATAGCAGTATAGAGTAGTATGAGGCTGTTGCCTGCCTGCGGTGTACACTACATCTCCCATAATGCAGTGCGCCCCTGTATACAGTGTCCCCTATACTCGGGAGATCCCAAGGTGACTAGTCCGTATCCTGATTACTCCGTAAGCCGCCTATAGAGCAGTGTGCTGTGGAGCTTCAGCCTGTGATTATATTACACCGCCAGCTCCTGCTCTTCAGACGGCTCCTCGTGCTGCTCTCCTCATAATGGGAGCTGACAGATTGTTGCTCTTCCATTTCTGAATTATTTGCAGTCCTAGCACTGCTTAAAGGCGCCGCTCCTGGCACAAATCATCTATTAGTGCTCAGATTGTCTTATTTCCCCTTCATCTTCTGAGGAGGACAGTCACTGCATGCTGAGGAGCGAGACGTTACCTTATGTCCGTGCTATTGTCCTGGTGATGCCCTACATGCCTTAATACATCCTGTATTATACTCCAGAGCTGCACTCACTATTCTGCTGGTGCAGTCACTGTGTACATACATTACTTATCCTGTACTGATCCTGAGTTACATCCTGTATTATACTCCAGAGCTGCACTCACTATTCTGCTGGTGCAGTCACTGTGTACATACATTACTTATCCTGTACTGATCCTGAGTTACATCCTGTATTATACTCCAGAGCTGCACTCACTATTCTGCTGGTGGAGTCACTGTGTACATACATTATATTACTTATCCTGCACTGATCCTGAGTTACATCCTGCATTGTACTCCAGAGCTGCACTCACTATTCTGCTGGTGGAGTCACTGTGTACATACATTATTTATCCTGTACTGATCCTGAGTTACATCCTGTATTATACTCCAGAGCTGCACTCACTATTCTGCTGGTGGAGTCACTGTGTACATACATTACTTATCCTGTACTGATCCTGAGTTACATCCTGTATTATACTCCAGAGCTGCACTCACTATTCTGCTGGTGCAGTCACTGTATACATACATTACTTATCCTGTACTGATCCTGAGTTACATCCTGTATTATACTCCAGAGCTGCACTCACTATTCTGCTGGTGCAGCCACTGTGTACATTACATTACTTATCCTGTACTGATCCTGAGTTATATCCTGTATTATACTCCAGAGCTGCACTCGCTATTCTGCTGGTGCAGTCACTGTGTACATACATTACTTATCCTGTACTGATCCTGAGTTACATCCTGTATTATACTCCAGAGCTGCACTCACTATTCTGCTGGTGGAGTCACTGTGTACATACATTATTTATCCTGTACTGATCCTGAGTTACATCCTGTATTATACTCCAGAGCTGCACTCACTATTCTGCTGGTGGAGTCACTGTGTACATACATTATTTATCCTGTACTGATCCTGAGTTACATCCTGTATTATACTCCAGAGCTGCACTCACTATTCTGCTGGTGGAGTCACTGTGTACATACATTATTTATCCTGTACTGATCCTGAGTTACATCCTGTATTATACACCAGAGCTGCACTCACTATTCTGCTGGTGCAGCCACTGTGTACATTACATTACTTATCCTGTACTGATCCTGAGTTATATCCTGTATTATACTCCAGAGCTGCACTCGCTATTCTGCTGGTGCAGTCACTGTGTACATACATTACTTATCCTGTACTGATCCTGAGTTACATCCTGTATTATACTCCAGAGCTGCACTCACTATTCTGCTGGTGGAGTCACTGTGTACATACATTATATTACTTATCCTGCACTGATCCTGAGTTACATCCTGCATTGTACTCCAGTGCTGCACTCACTATTCTGCTGGTGCAGTCACTGTGTACATACATTACTTATCCTGTACTGATCCTGAGTTACATCAAGTATTATGCTCCAGAGCTGCACTCACTATTCTGCTGGTGCAGTCACTGTGTACATTCATTACTTATCCTGTACTGATCCTGAGTTACATCCTGTATTATACTTCAGAGCTGCGCTCACTATTCTGCTGGTACAGTCACTGTGTACATACATACATTACTTATCCTGTACTGATCCCGAGTTACATCCTGTGTTATACTCCAGAGCTGCACTCACTATTCTGCTGGTGCAGTCACTGTGTACATACATTACATTACTTATCCTGTACTGATCCCGAGTTACATCATGTATTATACTCCAGAGCTGCACTCACTATTCTGCTGGTGCAGTCACTGTGTACATACATTACTTATCCTGTACTGATCCTGAGTTGCATCCTGTATTATACTCCAGAGCTGTACTCACTATTCTGCTGGTGGAGTCAATGTGTACATACATTACTTATCCTGTACTGATCCAGAGTTACATCCTGTATTACACTCCAGAGCTGCAATCACTCTTCTATTTCTAGACTATTAAAAGCATAAACATCAAAATTAAAAATCCCCGTCTGGGATTCGAACAGTAATAAAAGAAAGTTCTGGTCCTTGGAAGACACTTGCGGGGAGGAGGGGTCACATGTACAGCGCTCGTCAGTGTATATTACTTTTTATACACAGAGGTCCCTCAAGATACAATATTAATTGGCTCCAGGACGACCATTGTAAGTTGAGTAATCGGTTCCAAAGCCCCAAAATGTCATCCAAGATAAGAGAAAATGAAGATTTAAGAAAAATAAGCAGATAACTAAGGCTACTTTCACACTAGCGTTATTGAATTCCGGTATTGAGTTCCGTCATAGGGGCTCAATACCGGAATAAAACGCTTCAGTTTTGTCCCCATTCATTGTCAATGGGGACAAAACTGAACTGAAGACAACGGAATGCTCCTGAAAGCATTCCGTTCCATCTTCAGACCGGAGAGCAAACCGCAACATGTTGCGGTTTGCTCTCCGTACTAGTTATCCGTACCTAAACGGATCCGGAATGACCCCCAATGCAAGTCAATGGGGACGGATCCGTTTGGTGTGGACACACTTGTAAACGGATCCGTCCTCCATTGACTTTCAATAGAGGTTATTCCGGATCCGTTTAAACGCTAATACAACCGGATCCGGATCCGTACTAACGCTAGTGTGGAAGTAGCCTAAGACAGATAAGACAAGTCCTTACATATAACAGTCAGCTAATCCAGCTATTGTACCTGAGTCTGAGACATTGTATGTTGAGTCTGGTTTCAACTTACGATGGGTCAGAAAAGACCATTGTTATATTGTATCTTGAGGGATCACTGTGTTGGTATAATACGGGCAGTGATGTACGGTTTTCTATTCCCTCCACCAGGAAAACTCCTGGCTTTGTTTTGTAAAATGTTTTTGTTATTTTCTCTTTGTTACGTTGGGCAATGAAGTGACTGGGTTAGAACTGAAGGGCCCTTGAAGATGACGCTTCCTGCCTCTCAGCGACTTCCACCGTGCCGCGTTTAACCCCCTCTTAGCCGCAGCAGACGTCAATCCGGAAGGTTCGGCGTGTAAATGTCAGACGTCGTCTGTGGCTTGGTCCCCCCTCCTCCTCCCGCTCGCTCGAAGTCCTGCTGCCTTGTTTTTCAATTAGCTGCTATCTCAGACAGCCCTATTGACATCAATCTCTATACCTCCGAGATTCTCCCCGTGTCTCGGTTTTTTTTTCTTTTCTTCTTCTTTCCCGAGATGCAGCATTTCTGCCAAGTCTGAGTAATCTTTATTCCGAATCTGTACTCCGCGCTCCGATGCATTGTTTCCCTACGCCGCCCTCCCGCAGGTGGCATTTTGAGGGTTGTATCCCGAACAGGTACACGGTCTTTTCTCGGGATATTGCTAAAGCGTCTGAGAAAAGTACGTGAAATAAGTAGAAAGAGAGCAATCTAAGGGCCACTTTTCTGATATTTGTATTTGGGGAATCTGGGCGACTACCTGCATGGCCACTGTTTGTAGTCACCACAGGGGCCGTCGCCCAGTTGTGCTCTAGTCCTGAGCAGAAGATCTGCTTAATTCATCCATGGGGAAACTCAACCATTCCGGTGTCTGGGAAGGCTTTGTGACAACCCCTGGGGTTGGGGCCGCCATATTGGATTTCACCCATCATTAGTCTTTTACGTATATATAACGGTTCGCTTTAATGGGTTTTTTTTTACTTTACTTCTGCAGGTTCTTCTGATTACTGAGGACACCAGGGACCAGCGAGTGTTTCCCCGAAAGGGCCGTGTAGCCGCTTCCTTGGATCGGATCGTCTCTCTCCCCGGCATGGTGCCCGGCCGTGGCTGGCCTCGCCTATGATCCTGCTGATATGCGTCCATCTGCAGACGGAAGTGTCCTGAGGTCAGCAGCTTCCTGGGGTTCTGCTTTTACCTTTTGTCTTATTACTTTGCCGTGTTTTTTTAGTGTAAATTTTACAATTTTTGAATTTGTTTTAAACAGTCTCAAACAATCTGTCCCCATTTATTAAAGGGGTCTTCCACTTTCTGGATCAGGGGTCAGCAACCTGCGGCACTCTGTTGCTGTTCTTGTAACTCCCATAGAAGTGATATGAGGATTCTGGGAGTAGTAGTTTCAGAACAGCTGGAGTGCCGGAGGTCGCTGGTCCCTGCTCTAGATATTGACGACCCATCTACAAGATTTGATTGGTGGTGGTCCGACACCTGACACCCCTGCAGAGCAGATGGTGTCAGAGAGTAGAACCAGGAGCAGAAAGCTCTGTCCGTGGTGGTGGTGCCAGGTTACTGTGTAGGGCTCATGCACACAAGCGTTTGTATTTTGCGGTCCGCAAAACATGGATCAGCAAAAAACACTAATGACGTCACTTTCACATCCGTATTGCATCCTTATTTTTTGCAGATCCATTATAACTGTGCCTATACTTGTCCGCAAGGCATGTTCTATCTTTTTTCCGGAATGTACTGTACATACGGAAACGAAATGCATACAGAGTCATTTCCGTTGAATGGAGGCCAGGCTGCAGTCCCAGGCATGGTCACTGCTCGGAGGACAGAACCTTTCCGCCTCCTGCTCTATCTGGTGTTGACGACCAATCATAGGTTCTCAATATCTAGAGAGTGGAAAACCCTTTTAGTCACTGTAGCAATTCTCTGATGGTCGTATTTAGTTGCTGGTGGACCTCTCCTCTGGGTGCTGGCCAGGGGGGTGCCCTCCTCTCCTCTGGGTGCTGGCCAGGGGGGTGCCCTCCTCTCCTCTGGGTGCTGGCCAGGGGGGTGCCCTCCTCTCCTCTGGGTGCTGGCCAGGGGGGTGCCCTCCTCTCCTCTGAGTGCTGGCCAGGGGGGTGCCCTCCTCTCCTCTGGGTGCTGGCCAGGAGGGTGCCCTCCTCTCCTCTGGGTGCTGGCCAGGAGGGTGCCCTCCTCTCCTCTGGGTGCTGTCCAGGGGGGTGCCCTCCTCTCCTCTGGGTGCTGTCCAGGGGGGTGCCCTCCTCTCCTCTGGGTGCTGGCCAGGGGGGTGCCCTCCTCTCCTCTGGGTGCTGGCCAGGGGGGTGCCCTCCTCTCTTCTGGGTGCTGGCCAGGGGGTGCCCTCCTCTCCTCTGGGTGCTGGCCAGGGGGGTGCCCTCCTCTCTTCTGGGTGCTGGCCAGGGGGGTGCCCTCCTCTCTTCTGGGTGCTGGCCAGGGGGGTGCCCTCCTCTCTTCTGGGTGCTGGCCAGGGGGTGCCCTCCTCTTCTGGTGCTGGCCAGGGGGGTGCCCTCCTCTCCTCTGGGTGCTGGCCAGGGGGTGCCCTCCTCTCCTCTGGGTGCTGGCCAGGAGGGTGCCCTCCTCTCCTCTGGGTGCTGGCCAGGGGGGTGCCCTCCTCTCTTCTGGGTGCTGGCCAGGGGGGTGCCCTCCTCTCTTCTGGGTGCTGGCCAGGGGGGTGCCCTCCTCTCTTCTGGGTGCTGGCCAGGGGGGTGCCCTCCTCTCTTCTGGGTGCTGGCCAGGGGGGGTGCCCTCCTCTCCTCTGGGTGCTGGCCAGGGGGGTGCCCTCCTCTCCTCTGGGTGCTGTCCAGGGGGGTGCCCTCCTCTCCTCTGGGTGCTGGCCAGGGGGGTGCCCTCCTCTCCTCTGAGTGCTGGCCAGGGCGGGTGCCCTCCTCTCCTCTGGGTGCTGGCCAGGGGGGTGCCCTCCTCTCTTCTGGGTGCTGGCCAGGGGGGTGCCCTCCTCTTCTCTGAGTGCTGGCCAGGCGGGTGCCCTCCTCTCCTCTGGGTGCTGTCCAGGGGGGTGCGCTCCTCTCTTCTGGGTGCTGTCCAGGGGGGTGCCCTCCTCTCCTCTGGGTGCTGTCCAGGGGGTTGCCCTCCTCTCTTCTGGGTGCTGTCCAGGGGGGTGCCCTCCTCTCCTCTGGGTGCTGTCCAGGGGGGTGCCCTCCTCTCTTCTGGGTGCTGTCCAGGGGGGTGCCCTCCTCTCTTCTGGGTGCTGTCCAGGGGGTTGCCCTCCTCTCTTCTGGGCGCTGTCCAGGGGGGTGCCCTCCTCTCTTCTGGGTGCTGGCCAGGGGGGGTGCCCTCCTCTCCTCTGGGTGCTGGCCAGGGGGGTGCCCTCCTCTCCTCTGGGTGCTGGCCAGGGGGGTGCCCTCCTCTCCTCTGAGTGCTGGCCAGGCGGGTGCCCTCCTCTCCTCTGGGTGCTGGCCAGGGGGGTGCCCTCCTCTCTTCTGGGTGCTGTCCAGGGGGGTGCCCTCCTCTCCTCTGAGTGCTGTCCAGGGGGTTGCCCTCCTCTCTTCTGGGTGCTGTCCAGGGGGGTGCCCTCCTCTCCTCTGGGTGCTGTCCAGGGGGGTGCCCTCCTCTCTTCTGGGTGCTGTCCAGGGGGTTGCCCTCCTCTCTTCTGGGTGCTGTCCAGGGGGTTGCCCTCCTCTCTTCTGGGTGCTGTCCAGGGGGTTGCCCTCCTCTCTTCTGGGTGCTGTCCAGGGGGGCGCCCTCCTCTCTTCTGGGCGCTGTCCAGGGGGGCGCCCTCCTCTCTTCTGGGCGCTGTCCAGGGGGGCGCCCTCCTCTCTTCTGGGCGCTGTCCAGGGGGGCGCCCTCCTCTCTTCTGGGCGCTGTCCAGGGGGGCGCCCTCCTCTCCTCTGGGCGCTGTCCTGTGGGGCGCCCTCCTTTCCTGTGGGGCACTGTCCTGTGGGGCACCCTTCCCTGACTTCTCCACTGCTGTAGTCAGCCTGGCTCTCATTCACTTGCTCTGCAGGGACTATTAGCGGGGTTGTAATGACAGGAATTACTCTGAGCAGATTACGGGGCCCTGGGACGGCGATTTTCCAGGCAGGCTGTTTGTAAACCACCGCGCTTCACCGCTGTTTAAATAAATGCACTTTCATTAAGTTGTTTGCACGGCCGCCGATCGCACGCTCGTTTTCTGCCTGGCTGCTTTATTCAGCGCCTCCTGCCCCATAACAGGAGCCGATCGTCCATTCACACCCGTCATTACACGCAGCGCGCCTCGTCCTCTGCCCATCGCTGTTTGAGCTTTCAAATTGAGATTTTCCGGTTCAGCTCCTCGTGGGGTAAATAATTCTGAGCTCGTGTTACTAATTATCACGTCCCTCCGAGACAGACTCGCGTACCTGACAAGCACATAGAGGCGGGGACGTACGCAGCGCCTCCGGCAGGGGCTTCAGCCCTTAGAAATACGTCGTGGAGCAGTGTTTCCCCAGACATAGCTCTGTATGGAGACAGCAAGCAGAGGTCTTATAAATGGTGCTGCAAAAACCAGCCCACGATTAACCCTCGCCGCCTGGGCCCCCAATATCCACAACCGGCTCAGGGTTGGATTTTATACTTCTCGCCAGGCTCAAAACGGAAGATAAATTGGTGCGATTTGAGAGTTTTGATGCCAAGCAGCCCCCGTCTTGTCCTTGGCAATGAGACAATGAGATTCCTGATGCCTCTATTGTAAGCAGCGGCTGCTATATTTAAGCCGCTGTCACTGTATAATAGGCCGGGAGGCGGAGGAGGGGGGGGATCCTCGCTAATGATGAGGATGTTGCTCCTCTTCCTTTCCTTTTTGTCCGTTTCCCCTTTTTTTCCTTCGTCTGTTTTTTCTCACTTTAATTTTGGTATCTGAATAAAAATCAAATCATCTCTCAAACGCGTTCTCCCTCCCCTTGACCTTCTCACCACCAGGAGCCGAGATCGCTATGGTCTTAAAGGGACGCAAAGATTTTTTTTTGTAAAGAACACTTCCCATGATGCGCGTCTTTTCCCTAGTTTCTGCTAGATTATCATTGATAGAAAAAGTCTTCAGTCTGTGTCCTGGAAAGGCAGCCATTGCTTCTTCTCTTCCTTGTGCTAGTGCACGTCAGGAAGCTGAGGGATGGGTGGGACCTACGATAATGATCGCTCTCACATCCGACCCCTGCCATGATGAACGCTCCCACATCCGACCCCTGAGATGACGATCGCTCCCACATCTGACCCCTGCCATGACGATCGCTCCCACATCTGACCCCTGCCATGACGATCACTCTCACATCTGACCCCTGCCATGACGATCGCTCCCACATCTGACCCCTACCATGACGATCACTCTCACATCTGACCCCTGCCATGACGATCGCTCCCACATCTGACCCCTGCGATGACGATCGCTCCCACATCTCATCCCTGCCATGACGATCGCTCCCACATCTCATCCCTGCCACGACGATCGCTCCCACATCCGACCCCTGAGATGACGATCGCTCCCACATCTGACCCCTGCCACGACGATCGCTCCCACATCCGACCCCTGAGATGACGATCGCTCCACATCTGACCCCTGCCATGACGATCGCTCCCACATCTGACCCCTACCATGACGATCACTCTCACATCTGACCCCTGCCATGACGATCGCTCCCACATCCGACCCCTGAGATGACGATCGCTCCCACATCTGACCCCTGCCATGACGATCGCTCCCACATCTGACCCCTACCATGACGATCACTCTCACATCTGACCCCTGCCATGACGATCGCTCCCACATCTGACCCCTGAGATGACGATCGCTCCCACATCTGACCCCTGCCATGACGATCGCTCCCACATCTGACCCCTGCCATGACGATCACTCCCACATCCGACCCCTGCCATGACGATCGCTCCCACATCCGACCCCTGCCATGACGATCGCTCTCACATCTGACCCCTGCCATGACGATCGCTCCCACATCTGACCCCTGCCATGACGATCGCTCCCACATCCGACCCCTGAGATGACGATCGCTCCCACATCTGACCCCTGCCATGACGATCGCTCCCACATCTGACCCCTGCCATGACGATCACTCCCACATCCGACCCCTGCCATGACGATCGCTCCCACATCCGACCCCTGAGATGAACGATCGCTCCCACATCTGACCCCTGCCATGACGATCGCTCCCACATCTGACCCCTGCCATGACGATCACTCCCACATCCGACCCCTGCCATGACGATCGCTCCCACATCCGACCCCTGAGATGAACGATCGCTCCCACATCTGACCCCTGCCATGACGATCGCTCCCACATCTGACCCCTGCCATGACGATCACTCCCACATCCGACCCTGCCATGACGATCGCTCCCACATCCGACCCCTGCCATGACGATCGCTCTCACATCTGACCCCTGCCATGACGATCGCTCCCACATCTGACCCCTGCCATGACGATCGCTCCCACATCTGACCCCTGCCATGACGATCGCTCCCACATCTGACCCCTGCCATGACGATCGCTCCCACATCTGACCCCTGCCATGACGATCGCTCCCACATCCGACCCCTGCCATGACGATCGCTCCCACATCCGACCCTGCCATGACGATCGCTCCCACTGACCCCTGCCATGACGATCGCTCCCACATCTGACCCCTGCCATGACGATCGCTCCCACATCTGACCCCTGCCATGATCGCTCCCACATCTGACCCCTGCCATGACGATCGCTCCCACATCTGACCCTGCCATGACGATCGCTCCCCACATCTGACCCCTGCCATGACGATCGCTCCCACATCTGACCCTGCCATGACGATCGCTCCCACATCTGACCCCTGCCATGACGATCGCTCCCACATCTGACCCCTGCCATGACGATCGTCCACATCTGACCCTGCCATGACACGCTCCCACATCTGACCCCTGCCATGACGATCGCTCCCACATGACCCCTGCCATGACGATCGCTCCCACATCCGACCCCTGCCATGACGATCGCTCCCACATCTGACCCCTGCCATGACGATCGCTCCCACATCTGACCCCTGCCATGACGATCGCTCCCACATCTGACCCCTGCCATGACGATCGCTCCCACATCTGACCCCTGCCATGACGATCGCTCCCACATCTGACCCCTGCCATGACGATCGCTCCCACATCTGACCCCTGCCATGACGATCGCTCCACATCTGACCCCTGCCATGACGATCGCTCCCACATCTGACCCCTGCCATGACGATCGCTCCCACATCTGAACCCCTGCCATGACGATCGCTCCCACATCTGACCCCTGCCATGACGATCGCTCCCACATCTGACCCCTGCCATGACGATCGCTCCCACATCTGACCCCTGCCATGACGATCGCTCCCACATCTGACCCCTGCCATGACGATCGCTCCCACATCTGACCCCTGCCATGACGATCGCTCCCACATCTGACCCCTGCCATGACGATCGCTCCCACATCTGACCCCTGCCATCATGACGATCGCTCCCCCACATCTGACCCCTGCCATGACGATCGCTCCCACATCCCTGACCCCCCCTGCCATGACGATCGCTCCCACATCTGACCCCTGCCATGACGATCGCTGAAATCCAACATGCAACATCTGCTTCCACCTGAATCTGAACACGGGGATTAGTCGGAAATCTTCCACTGTCTTTGTTTCAAACCTTCACCGTTTTCAAGCGCTCTACTTGCTGTCAGTGAATGAGGACACTTGTTGTCTGGTCCTTCTCTCCTCTGAGAAGTGATACAATTGTATCCAGTGTAGACAATGGAGCTCAGCGGCTGCGCTGTCTCTCTGTTACAATGTATCAGTCTGGATACAATTGTATCACTTCTCAGCTGCGTCCTGGTTTTATTGTTCTGGCTGATCAGTCAGTTTTCTCCGGGGTTCCTCTTCTTCCTCCGTTGTCTGAAAGGTTTTCGCTTTTGTTGTAGTGTAATTACCGAGCCCTCATTAATCAGCCCGAGACCTGTATACACAACACGGGCGACCAGACACCGCGCTCCCTCATTTCTCACTTTAGCGGAAGTCCCCAATTAAAGCCGCCCGCCGCCGCCGTCTCATAACCTCGTCTTAAAGGGTTTCCCCGAGTTTTCTGGCTTCTTAAAGCCGCAGCGCCTTCATTATTCAGCGGCTTTATTTTTCCGGAAGGCGCGAAGTGCACCATTCACAGACATTGCTGGCGGGATGCAGGACTAGTTCTGTACTGGTATGCTGCCGGTGTAAACCAGTGGTCTCATTCACTGACAGCAAACCATTATTAGTGAGCACTTCAAAGCTTCAGAACAGCAATTAAAGGGGTTTTCTGGGTTTAGGGTTCTGATGGCCGAACCTCAGGATTGGTCGGTGTGCCATTCGGCACGATGAGCTGTTTGAAGGGCCGTTGAGCTACCCTCCTCCCGCCCCTTTAAACAAGAAATTTCGGGGGTGGCCAGACTGATTCAGAGACCCCTCCCCCCAGAGATCATAATCTGTGAGATCTGGACAGCCTGTGTTACATTCTCCTGCAGCGCCACCACAGGGCAGATGAAGCATTACACAGCGCCACGTTACATGCATGGGCGTAATGGGGGTCATTTATCATACGCCAGCGTTTTACATCCCTGCGCATTCTTCAGCACAAATCAGGTGAAACCCTCTTAAAGGGATGCTCCGGTTGTATAAGGTGAAATCATGGCGTCATGAACAGTTTTTAGTTCCTCACCCTTTTTCAAGATCTGTTTGCTGTCAGTGAATGGGAACACTACGGTATTTTAGTCTCTGCTCAGAGAAAGAAACCTGACGGGTCTTCTTATTAGGCAAATGGGACCCCTCAGACACCAGGACCTGGGAGAGACTGCCGCCTCTGCACCCTAAAAACTACAACCCTGGCATCAGAAATGAATTGCCAGTGAAGGTTCAGATGGGTGTTACCAGTTGGAGGCGGGTCCCTGTACAGTCTGGCAGCAGTGATTGGATAATAGACTGTGCAGGGGCACACCCCCAACTGGTAACATGCAGCTGGACCGTCTTAACAAACTGATAGCAATTCATTCACAACTTCTAGAAGGAATAATAGAGGAACGGCACCACATAGAGTGATAAGAATAGAGGCTCCAGGATTGTTGTTATACGGGGAATGCAACAGACGTGTCAGGAGAGGTGACGGCACAATGAAGTATTGTACAAGGAGATGTAGAAAACTTTGAGAGTCCTTGAGTCGGGTCAGGAATGCGGAGATAAGACGCAGGACGTGGGAATAAGAAGGGAGTGGAAGAATCTGTCCCAGATGATACTAATGTGACTTGTGTAACAATAGTTCATCAATATCTGATCACCAGCACCCAGTCTGTACAGCGCCGTACAGTGCATAGTGGTTGTGCTTGGTATTGCAGCTCGATCCCGTTCACTTGAATAGGACTCGCTTACACAGAGTATGTGTGACCACCCTCAGAGGAGGCCACAGCATCGGGCAAAGTGGAGCTGAACAGCAGGGGGGTCTGTATGATATTGATGACGTGTCCTGAGGCCGATCTCCCAAACAGGCCCCTGAAGGTGAAGGGGTATGCTCACCATTCATTTCTACGGGAGTCCCGGAAGAAGCTGAGCGTTCTTCCCCGCTCACCTCGGGGGTCCCACCTCTGACAATGGTGGTCCTAGTGATATACCACTCGTGTCCCAGATGGGACAACCCCTTTAACTGTCTGGACTCCGTACTGATACATTTTACCTGCACTGATACATTGTAACAGACAATAGTCAATCAGGTCAAGAGATACTCGTGCTTTGTATGGCTGCAGTCATAACAACCTTCTTAAAGGGCTTGTCCAGGATTTTGATGTTGATAGCCTGCAGTATCAGATCAGCGGGGGTCCGACACCCCGAATCCCCTGCCGATCAGCTGTTTACTTGCGGCACCAGAACTCCACAGCTCCATCCGTTGTGTAGTGGACGAAAGCGGTAACTGCAAGGCTGCTTCCATTGATGGAGCGGTCCACTACGTAACTGACAGAGCACAGGCCATCCATGAAAATTCTTGGACGACCCCTTTAATGGATGGATACATGCAGAGGATGAAAACCTGTCCGCTTACAGCAGAGGGTTTGTTACAGTTGTATCCAAGTCTAAACACTCTGGTCTGCGGGCTGATACATTGTAATGAAGGAGGGAGGATAACCTGTCCTTCTGGCAACCATAGCCCTCAGAGGATTGTCTACGCCGGATACAATTGTGAAAAACCCTCAGCTGCGAGCGGTATTGGGCCTGTGTAGGTTCTGTTCCATTCATTGACCTCTATCTCGTCTTCCTGTCTTCTTCCAGTCTGCCAGAAACCATGTCCCATTACACGGATGAGCCCAGATTTACCATAGAGCAGATAGACCTGCTCCAGCGCCTCCGACGCACGGGAATGACCAAACACGAGATCCTGCACGCCCTGGAGACGTTGGAGCGCCTGGACCAAGAACACAGCGATAAGTTTGGCAGGAGAAGCACCTACGGGAGCAGCACCTACAGCAACAGCACCAACACCATCCCCGCCTCGTCCTCCACCGCCACCGCCTCCACGCAGACCCTCCACTGCGGCATGTCCCCGTCCCCCAGCAACAGCTGTGACACGTCCCCGCAGCCCTGCACCACCAACCAGAACGGGAGAGAGAGCAGCGAGAGGCTTCCCACCTCCAACGGCAAGCTGTCCCCGACGCGCTACCACACCAACAGCATCGGCCCCAGGTCGTACAGCTTCGAGGCCTCCGAGGAGGATCTGGACATAGACGACAAGGTGGAGGAGCTCATGAGGTGGGTGCACACATTGCAAACACCTAACTGCTGGTTCACCTTCATTCTTACACAGATTTATAATGGAGTCTCCCGTCCTTGTTCTCGTCCACAGGATGCTAGCTAATCGGTGTGGGGCGTCCTGTGACTCCTCATGTGAATGGAGTGGCAGGTGGCGCCTGAGCACTGCTGATCAATTCATTTTTTATGCGACTGATCTAAATGCCAGAGCTCGGCCAGTCCCATAGAGAATGCCCACGGGGGCACAGGACCCCTCTTCTGGTGGAGGTCCCAGCCCTCGGACCCTCACCGATCAATGACGTATCCTGTGAACGGGGGTTAAAGTTCAGAACTGGACACAACCCTATGGGGCTTAGTTGACTTGGGTTCTTCAAAATCTGGTGGTCAACCAATATGGCCGCCAGTGGAGCTTCTACAGGGATCAGATCCAACGTACTAGCACTATGCAGTGGCAAGGCAACTTATTTTGTGGTCATACGTACCCCCCTTCTCCCAGCATGCTTGCATCCTTTCTTCCCACCATATTCTCTCACCTGGGGAGTGATGGGAAACTTCACAATGGTGGGCTTTGTTTGCATCTTAAAGGGGTATTCCCATCTTAGACAATGGAGGCATATCGCTAGGATATGCCTCCATTGTCTGTTAGCTGTGGGTCCCAGGGGGAGGAGGGGGGCGCTGCGCTTGGAGGACCCTGGGTTTCCCGGAGTCCGGCCACCACCAGGTGCAGCTCCCACAGAAATGAATGGAAACGCTCCGCGCAAGCGCGGCCGCTGCTCCTATTCATTCTATGGGCCCGACAGAAATAGCCGAGCTCAGCTATTTTCGGCGGCCCCATAGAAATGAATGGAGGGCGGCTGCGCATGCGCAGTGCGCCCTCGTTCACTTTGGGAGCTCCGTTCTTTATATAGGTGCAGGTCCCACCTATAAGACAATGGGGGCATATCCTAGCGATATGTCCCCATTGTCCATGATGAGAATAACCCTTTAAGGTGAAATAGGACGTACAAGGACATCTCGGACTTGCTCTTTCTTTTTTTTTTTTACTGGGAATTTGAAGCTTTTAGACTGAGAATTTCCACTTGGCTCCAGATACAGATACGTCCTCCTACCACATCACGCAGTCCCCGCCGCGTCCGGCCTTATTCTGATTTATTATTGGAGTTTGGCCCAAAAACGAAGCCGTATATCTGAGCCGATCTCTTTCTAATTGGGTTTCGTTCACTTTTTAAGCTGTCTTGCTTTTGACAATTGACACTACACACCACAGTTGGTCTCCAGTGACTAAATCACACGTTGAAGCCTTCAAGACTGATATTAGTAGCCCCGGCACCTGTCCCTGTTCGGCGCCATTCATGGCTTAGTAGTGGACATTGATCGGTGATGGACGCCTTGGTTGATCACGTTGAGGTGACTGCATGCTTGGACCAGATTTTGCTGGAGTTCCAGTCAGTGAGAGAGGCAGGCACATGTCTGCTGTGCCAGACACAGGGCAGGCGCAGACTTTAGCTATAACTTACACTTAGAGATGAGCGAGCAGTGCTCGTTACGAGCACTGTAACGCTCGGGTCCCGTGTGCAATGCCCGCAGGCATTGCGGATCCGTCCTCATCTGCATGTAAGTCAATGAGGACGGATCGTTTGGTATGACACTCATACCAAACGGTTCCGTCCTCACCCGTCTTAAAGTCAGTGGGGACGGAACCGTTTGGTATGAATGTCATACCAAACGATCCGTCCTCATTGACTTACATGCAGATGAGGACGGATCCGCAATGCCTGCGGGCATTGCAGACGGGACCCGAGCGTTACAGTGCTCGTAACGAGCACTGCTCGCTCATCTCTAATTACACTGCTTTCTGGCCATGAATGGAGGAACCGATTCCATCTCTAAGACCCCTTGGTTTCTATGGTCAAGATTGACCAGAACTTAGCGCTCCCCAAGTCATGTGAGGAACCCCTGAACGCTCAGCCCTGGGGGCCTTAAGAGGATTCGGGAGCTCTTTGTACTCAATTCAGTAATACTCCCAAACCACACCAAAGAAAGTACATAAAACAAGGACTCATACAGCCATGCTAATGAAACATAAAAATGTTATGGCTGCTGGACTTCAGAATGGTGACATAGAAGAAAAAAGTGGCGCATCATCAAAAAGGTTCTCCGGTCCCATAATGAATTTTTTTTTGCTGGTCATAGTACCCCAAACACTGGATATTTTTGCCTAATATACCTGTTTTTCATGTCAGCACTTTCCTTCCCCTGTTCTCAGCATCACTGCATCCTGGCAGGATGTTTACATGCAGGACTTCCTGCTTTCATCAGCTTCCTGCTGGGTTTTCTAGCCAATCCCAGCGTGTCTTTCAGGGCTTGCTGCATCTAGCTGGCATCGAGAGGGAAGGTGTAGGTGGGCATGACTACTGCAGAAGAAACAGTGTGGCAGGGGGAGCAAGCACTAAGAAACGTTACGAAGCAAAGCATGCTGGGATTGGTTAGGAAACCCAGCAGGAAGCTGAGGAAAACAGGAAGTTCTGTATGTACACATCCTGCCAGGATGCAGTGATGCTGAGAACAGGGGAAGGAAAGTGCTGAAATGAAACTGTTGTATGCGGCTAAATGATGCAGCGTTTGGGACAATCTGGGCAAATTTTAAAAAAAAACGGCATTATGAAACAGGAGAACCCCTTTAAGGCCCATGAATGCTTGGTGATTAAGAAGTTAAGCTTATCTATTAGTGAAACAGTCACACAGAGAGGACTCGTCCGCTGATCACATTTGGGTGAATTTCCCCTTTAATTTATGAGGGATCTGGAACACATCTGTGTCGTACAAGCAGCTGACTAGATGATATTGTAACGCAGGCAGCGCCGCTTGCTTTATAGATCCGTTTGCTGAACAAATATGGGTTTCGCTCTCAAACTCCGTAATTGGTTTAGAAATTTCTCATTTCTTTTTTAATTAGAAAACAGATTAAAATTCAGTTGTGGCCTTTACTTGCAGCTGTATATCATTGCATTGTTTAATTAAGTGCGCTCGCTCCCTAACTTAGCAATTCGCCGTGCTCAGCGCGGGCATGACGGCGCACCGCTGTCTGCGGCCGCCCATCTGCATCCAGTTGTATAGAGAACACCAGTGCTGGAGCCGTAATTAATATAATATAATTAGTGGGCTTCAAAAAATTCACAGCGGCAGTGAAGCTGCCTACTATAGGCTGAAGTGTAATGAGCAGCACGCTTAATTGTGTTTAAGTCAGGAAATCAGACTAAGGCCCCATTCACACTGCCGTGTTTTTTGTTCCACATCTGCGGACCTATTAATTTCAATGGAGCCACAAAAGATCGTATGTACATCCGTAAGTCTGTTCCACGGCTACGCAAAAAAAAAAAAATAGAACATGTACTATATAGACCAGAATAGGCGTTTGGAACATACTGTGGGACCTGCGGAAGGGTAAAATGCAGGATGCACACGGCCGGTGTCTGTGTTTTGCGGATCCGCGGTTTGGGGTCTGCAAATGGACACGGTTTTGTAAATGGACCCTAAATCAGAATCTGACCCCCTCTATTTCCAATAAATTTATCTCCATGTCAATCCATTGAGAAAAATCTGATTACTAGTGCAGGTTGAGACGGAGGATGATATTGTGTGACTGCGGATCCGCGATTTGTGGTCTGCAAACGGACACAGTCTTGTGAATGGACCCTAAATACGAATCCAATCCTTCTATTTCCAATATAATTATCTCTATGTCAATCCATTGAGAAAAATCTGATTACTAGTGCAGGTTGAGACGGAGGATGATATTGTGTGACTGCGGATCCGCGATTTGTGGTCTGCAAACGGACACAGTCTTGTGAATGGACCCTAAATAAGAATCCGATCCCTCCATTTCCAATATAAGTATCTCCATGTAAATCCATTGAGAAAAATCTGATTACTAGTGCAGGCTAAGAGAGAGGATCATATTGTGTGAGTCCGGCTTCCGTGGTTTGGGGTCTGCAAACGGACACAGTCTTGTGAATGGACCCTAAATAAGAATCCGATCCCTCTATTTCCAATATAATTATCTCCATGTAAATCCATTGAGAAAAATCTGATTTCTAGTGCAGGCTGAGATGGAGGATGATATTGTGTGACTGCGGATCCGCGATTTGCGGTCTGCAAATGGAAACAGTCTTATGAATGGACCCTAAATAAGAATCCGATCCCTCTATTTCCAATATAATTATCTCCATGTAAATCCATTGAGGAAAATCTGATTACTAGTGCAGGCTATGACAGAGGATGATATTGTGTGACTGCGGATCCATAGTTTGGGGTCTGCAAACGGACACAGTCTTGTGAATGGACCCTAAATAAGAATCCGATCCCTCTATTTCCAATATAATTATCTCCATGTAAATCCATTGAGGAAAATCTGATTACTAGTGCAGGCTATGACAGAGGATGATATTGTGTGACTGCGGATCCGTAGTTTGGGGTCTGCAAACGGACACAGTCTTGTGAATGGATTCTTAATAAGAATCCGATCCCTCTATTTCCAATATAATTATCTCCATGTAAATCCATTAACAAAAATCTGATTACTAGTGCAGGTTGAGACTGAGGATGATATTGTGTGAGTGCGGCTTCTCTTCTCTGTCAGCACAGGGACTGCTTTAGGACTGACTGGTTGCTATGGATACAGTGTTAGAGTTTTCTATAAGAAGGTTGTCAATCAAAGCTACATTTCCTTAGCAACCAGTCTGAGTATTAAAAAAAAATCTCATTAATAGTGCATGCTGGAATAGGAAATGATATGATGTAGCTGCTGCTTGACTCCTCTGCTGTCAGAATAGGCTCAATTCTTGGAGCGGCAGCCTAGCAGATAACTGTAGACCACTATCTGTGCCAGCTATTCCATAAACATGCATGCCTGGCTCAGCTGAGCATACATGCATTCTCAGGAGAGGACAGAGAGTAATGCTTTATGGTGATGCTTTATTTCTCTGAAATCAAACATGCCTGACTTTTTTCTGTCTCGACATCTTTCATCTATTATGGGGAGATTTGAGAATCCCCATATGTATTAGATGGTCCTGACGAAATCATGGGGTTCAGCCAACGTATATCTACTGTGTATGGCCAGACTGGATGCAATGTAAGACTACAACTTTCTATAGAAGGAGGTTGTCCTGCTGTATTTCCGGAGAAACCAGTCTGTCTTAAATTAGGCAACACTTTAGCCCTGGGCGGTTTTGGCTTTGAGTAAAGTACAGAGATAGGGCAAGTAGGGGGCAGCAACACTCATTTATAACATAGCCTAATAATGGTAGGACACAACCTCCTACACCCCCCCCCCCTCCAATGCCTCCTCGCTCTTCCCATGCCATGGTTCACTGACCATTCAATCCTCCGTTGTGCTCAGGTCTGACTGGTTGCTAAGGAGGTTTCTGCCTGACAACGCCTGAGTTTGTTACATTCTATCCATAGCAACCCAACTGCCGGACAACTCTGATCTGCCAGTGGAAGTATTAATCAGATTTTATTTTTTATTTTTTTTATTTCAAATTTCTGTCCCCTTAATGGAGAATTTTATTATTTAATTTTTTCACTATGAAGCCTGGAGTTTTTTGTGTTTCCGCGCCTTATACCTCCTGAAATGTTTACCAATATGCATGTGTCTGCCGCTGCCCCTCCCCCCAACCATCTCATTTTATCTCTCAGGTTTTATGTCTGAAGTAAGAGATTTATGTCTCCCCTCAGTAATGAAACTTTCCTGGTGCCATATGGCACTCACACACCTTCTCCAGAATTACCCTCATCCATCCTGGTGTTATGACACTCCCGATCAGATATGGCGCTCATTAAAAGCATTGCCAGCTACTTTACGACATGTCACTTGCGCTATTCTGGCCCCCGGCTCTATCCAGAGCCTCCTCTCCGTTTTATTAACGCTTTCCCATCACATCCATCATGGTCGTCCTGATTTCCCGCTCCACATATTTGTGTAGGTGGAGGGGGGTTATCTCTCATGAGTTCTAGTATGTCATAGCCGAGGGGGTATCTGATATGAGCGCCAGCTCTGGAGTGCTAGCTTCTGTGCAGGACTCGCTGCTAGAGAAGATTGCTGCCTTCATTACAAGTGATTGGGTGTAATTGGAATTATGGCCTTAGCGGTGAAGAAGTCTGTGGCTTCCTGAGAAACAGAGGGTAAAGCTGCTCAGATTATAGAGGAGATGTCTGACCGCCCTGGACATGTGCGTCCTTCAGGAGGAGAGCGTCAGCAAGTGCTGCTCTCACTTCTCAAGGCCTGTGGAAGCCGTTCATTACCGTGCCTTCATCATGTATCTGAGACCTTCAGGTGGGATTGGTATACGGTGATGTCCTTTTCTTCTCTCCAGAGCTGCACTCACTATTCTGCTGGTGCAGTCACTGTGTACATACATTACTTATCCTGTACTGATCCTGAGTTACATCCTGTATTATACTCCAGAGCTGCACTCACTATTCTGCTGGTGCAGTCACTGTGTACATACATTACATTACTTATCCTGTACTGATCCTGAGTTACATCCTGTATTATACTCCAGAGCTGCACTCACTATTCTGCTGGTGCAGTCACTGTGTACATACATTACATTACTTATCCTGTACTAATTCTGAGTTATATCCTGGATTATACTCCAGAGCTGCACTCACTATTCTGCTGGTGCAGTCACTGTGTACATACATTACGTTACTTATCCTGTACTGATCCTGAGTTACATCCTGTATTATACTCCAGAGCTGCACTCACTATTCTGCTGAATACAGGATGTAACTCAGGATCAGTACAGGATAAGTAATGTAATGTATGTATACAGTGACTGCACCAGCAGAATAGTGAGTGCAGCTCTGGAGTATAATACCGGATGTAACTCAAGATCAGTACAGGATAAGTAATGTATGTACACAGTGACTGCACCAGCAGAATAGTGAGTGCAGCTCTGGAGTATAATACAGGATGTAACTCAGGATCAGTGCAGGATAAGTAATGTATGTACACAGTGACTGCACCAGCAGAATAGTGAGTGCAGCTCTGGAGTATAATACAGAATATAACTCAGGATCAGTGCAGGATAAGTAATGTATGTACACAGTGACTGCACCAGCAGAATAGTGAGTGCAGCTCTGGAGTATAATACAGGATGTAACTCAGGATCAGTACAGGATAAGTAATGTATGTACACAGTGACTCCACCAGCAGAATAGTGAGTGCAGCTCTGGAGTATAATACAGGATGTTACTGAGGATCAGTACAGGATAAGTAATGTACAGTATGTACACAGTGACTGCACCAGCAGAATAGTGAGTGCAGCTCTGGAGTATAATACAGGATGTAACTCAGGATCAGTACAGGATAAGAATGGTGAAGTATAGATGACGTGTTCCTGTAGATGATCAGGGTTTGCCATGCACATATTGGTAATAACAGTGTGGCCATCTTTGGGGTCCAGGTCTCCAGTTATGAGAACACTTCTGGGTCACATCTCTTCTTCTGATGAGGCAGACGTCTTGGTCTGTGTACGGAGGAGCCTGCTTGTTCCTTCAGTCAGTTATATCAGATCTGCTGGTTCCTAGTGATTAGACTGGTTGTTAGGCAGTGTGTCCATAGCAACCGGTCTGTCAGACATGACTTAGTTCTTCCGCTCATGCGCGGTTCTCCTGTGGAGCTGACGGCGGAGGGTTTACCTTTATATTGTGTGTGATGATATAAGGGGTTAATAGTGATGATGATGATGTCTCTGTATGTGTGACAGGAGGGACAGCAGTGTCATCAAGGAAGAGATTAAGGCTTTCCTGGCGAACCGGAGAATATCGCAAGCAGTGGTCGCCCAAGTAACAGGTGAGCGCCCCCCCGGTGTGCGAGGTGACGATTGACAGGACCAGTCACAGTGACCCGAGCAGGTACAGGTGTGCGAACAGTGTCTGAAATCTGTTCATCCATCTGCTGAAGTGCTCTGTGCTGCTGGTACTGCCCTGGTCACATGATTGGACTGGTCCCCATACAAGCGCCTCTCCCTTCTGCCTCGCAGGTATCAGCCAGAGCCGGATCTCTCACTGGCTGCTGCAGCAAGGATCCGACCTGAGCGAGCAGAAGAAACGAGCGTTTTACCGATGGTACCAGCTGGAGAAGACGAGTCCAGGTAACGCCGAAAAGCCAGGGGTGCGTTCTGGGAGTCAGGCACTTGCCTGAGTTTTGGATGCCGTCCTGGATCATTATCGGATCGCACCTCCCCGCTCGCTTCTCGGAAACTCCTTACCCCCCCCCCTCCCCCGCCCGTGATCTCATCTCGTGGGCTTCCCAAATCACATTTCTGTCCAATTAGAGCCCCTGACGCTGTGCAGTCCACATAATCACATTGCACGGCGAGCAGGACGCTTGCCTTCACTTTCTTGCTGTGGAGCGTAGCTCTGCCGCCCCGCCTTTATGCATTGCATGCCGGTTCCTCTTCCTTTTCAAGATCTCTGCTTGTTGTCAGTCAATGAATACATCCCCTGGCTGGACATACCGCAGCCTAGTCCTGCTCACGCAAGTCTGTGTCACCAGGGTGGCTGTGTAGAAACAGCAGAGTCTCCATTCGCCGAGATATTGCAAACTGAAGAATTGAGGCTCAAAAGCTCTATAGTCCTCTGTTATTCCTGCGGGAAATGTATGAATTTAATTGACCATTGGACATTACTGGTCCTCTAGGCAAAGGCTGCGCCGCTACTCAATCTAGAAGCATCAGGCTATGTGTGGTCACACCCTCAGTGAATAGCCATTCATTTCCAGGAGGAATAACAGAGGAACAGTGTTTCAGAATAATTGTCTCACACAGAGAAGTGTCAGGAGAGGGGGCAGGTCCTCTTAAAATCACCGATGCTCCCTTAAGGGTGTAGTCAGAGACTTCCAGGTATTGACCGGTGCCACACGGACAGTAGGAGGGGCCTTATTATTGGGCCCCTGTAGAGGAGCCCCGCCCGCACACAGGGCACATCGACCCCTGGTCACATAATGGGAAGTTAATGGGTTCTATATGTTTTGTACGGGGCCGAAAATTAAGTGTTGTGTTTGTTTCTTACAGGGGCAACGCTGAGCATGAGGCCAGCACCCATCCCCATAGACGACACCGAGTGGAGGCAGACCCCGCCCCCCGTCACCGCCACCTCCGGGACCTTCAGGTTACGACGGGGAAGTCGCTTCACATGGAGAAAGGAATGCCTGGCCGTCATGGAGAGGTGAGGACCGACTCCGGAAACCTCACTTTTAGGGTCCTTTCACATGACCGTGTGGTCGCAGATAGCGATCCGCAAGATACGGCAAAAGATAGGACTTGTCTTGTCTATTGTGGTGCTGAGGCACGGATCGGTAACACGCGGAAGCCGTTCTATGGGCCTCCAGGTCCGTGCCGCCGCACCGCAAAAGATTGGACATGGGTCCGCACCGCAGTATGGAGTTTACATGGCCGGGCACGGCGGCCATACTGTCGCGGGAATGGGCACTTACAGTGTATTGGATCACCTCCCTTCAGTCACGTGAGACACTACTGAGCAGATTTACCCCAGTCTTGGGCTACATTCACACCACAGTGAAAAAAAACGTCTAAAACGGACACACTTCAGATTTCATAGTAATCTCAACCCCTGCAGTGCCCTCCTTATACATAATGTCCCCATAGTGCCCCCAGTATGATTAATGCCTAAATTAGTGACCCCAGTATAATTAATGCTCCCCATAGTGGACCTTGGACATCAAATGCCCCCCTTATGTCCCCAGTATAAAGAATGCCCCCTTTGGTCCCCATTATGTTTATGTAAAAAAAAAAAAAAACTTCGTCCACTTGCACTCTCAGGGACACTCTATCTCCTCACTGGATGCAGCAGGACCTGTGCTCCCAGTGTGGTGACGTCATTACACTTGGAGAACAGGTCCTGCTTCACCCAGTGAGGAACAAGAGTGTCCTTGATAGTGGAAGTGGATTAGATGTTTTTTTTTTTTTTGTTTGTTTTTTTAACCCCTCAAAGGCCATTTTTTCCCCTAGTGTGCCTATTTTACTGCCAGTACAGGATAAGTAATGTATGTACACAGTGACTGCACCAGCAGAATAGTGAGTGCAGCTCTGGAGTATAATGCAGGATGTAACTCAGGATCAGTACAGGATAAGTAATATATGTACACAGTGACTGCACCAGCAGAATAGTGAGTGCAGCTCTGGAGTATAATACAGGATGTAAGTCAGGATCAGTACAGGATAAGTAATGTATGTACACAGTGACTGCACCAGCAGAATAGTGAGTGCAGCTCTGGAGTATAATAAAGGATGTAACTCAGGATCAGTACAGGATAAGTAATGTATGTACACAGTGACTGCACCAGCAGAATAGTGAGTACAGCTCTGGAGTATAATACAGGATGTAACTCAGGATCAGTACAGGATAAGTAATGTAATGTATGTACACAGTGACTGCACCAGCAGAATAGTGAGTGCAGCTCTGGAGTATAATAAAGGATGTAACTCAGGATCAGTACAGGATAAGTAATGTATGTACACAGTGACTGCACCAGCAGAAATAGTGAGTACAGCTCTGGAGTATAATACAGGATGTAACTCAGGATCAGTACAGGATAAGTAATGTAATGTATGTACACAGTGACTGCACCAGCAGAATAGTGAGTGCAGCTCTGGAGTATAATACAGGATGTAACTCAGGATCAGTACAGGATAAGTAATGTATGTACACAGTGACTGCACCAGCAGAATAGTGAGTACAGCTGTGCAGTATAATACAGGATGTAACTCAGGATCAGTACAGGATAAGTAATGTAATGTATGTACACAGTGACTGCACCAGCAGAATAGTGAGTGCAGCTCTGGAGTATAATACAGGATGTAACTCAGGATCAGTACAGGATAAGTAATGTATGTACACAGTGACTGCACCAGCAGAATAGTGAGTGCAGCTCTGGAGTATAATACAGGATGTAACTCAGGATCAGTACAGGATAAGTAATGTATGTACACAGTGACTGCACCAGCAGAATAGTGAGTGCAGCTCTGGAGTATAATACAGGATGTAACTCAGGATCAGTACACGATAAGTAATGTATGTACACAGTGACTGCACCAGCAGAATAGTGAGTGCAGCTCTGGAGTATAATACAGGATGTAACTCAGGATCAGTACAGGATAAGTAATGTATGTACACAGTGACTGCACCAGCAGAATAGTGAGTGCAGCTCTGGAGTATAATACAGGATATAACTCAGGATCAGTACAGGATAAGTAATGTATGTACACAGTGACTGCACCAGCAGAATAGTGAGTGCAGCTCTGGAGTATAATACAGGATGTAACTCAGGATCAGTACAGGATATGTAATGTATGTACACAGTGACTGCACCAGCAGAATAGTGAGTGCAGCTCTGGAGTATAATACAGGATGTAACTCAGGATCAGTACAGGATAAGTAATGTAATGTATGTACACAGTGACTGCACCAGCAGAATAGTGAGTGCAGCTCTGGAGTATAATACAGGATATAACTCAGGATCAGTACAGGATAAGTAATGTATGTACACAGTGACTGCACCAGCAGAATAGTGAGTGCAGCTCTGGAGTATAATACAGGATGTAACTCAGGATCAGTACAGAATAAGTAATGTATGTATGTACACAGTGACTGCACCAGCAGAATAGTGAGTGCAGCTCTGGAGTATAATGCCAGGATGTAACTCAGGATCAGTACAGGATAAGTAATATATGTACACAGTGACTGCACCAGCAGAATAGTGAGTGCAGCTCTGGAGGTATAATACATGGATGTAAGTCAGGATCAGTACAGGATAAGTAATGTAATGTATGTACACAGTGACTGCACCAGCAGAATAGTGAGTGCAGCTTCTGGAGTATAATACAGGATGTAAGTCAGGATCAGTACAGGATAAGTAATGTAATGTAATGTATGTTACACCAGTGACTGCACCAGCAGAATAGTGAGTGCAGCTCTGGAGTATATACAGGATGTAAGTCAGGATCAGTACAGGATAAGTAATGTATGTACACAGTGACTGCACCAGCAGAATAGTGAGTGCAGCTCTGGAGTATAATACAGGATGTAACTCAGGATCACTACAGGATAAGTAATGTAATGTATGTACACAGTGACTGCACCAGCAGAATAGTGAGTGCAGCTCTGGAGTATAATACAGGATGTAAGTCAGGATCAGTACAGGATAAGTAATGTAATGTACACAGTGACTGCACCAGCAGAAATAATGAGTGCAGCTCTGGAGTATAATACAGGATGTAACTCAGGATCAGTACAGGATAAGTAATGTATGTACACAGTGACTGCACCAGCAGAATAGTGAGTGCAGCTCTGGAGTATAATACAGGATGTAAGTCAGGATCAGTACAGGATAAGTAATGTATGTACACAGTGACTGCACCAGCAGAATAGTGAGTGCAGCTCTGGAGTATAATACAGGATGTAACTCAGGATCAGTACAGGATAAGTAATGTATGTACACAGTGACTGCACCAGCAGAATAGTGAGTGCAGCTCTGGAGTATAATACAGGATATAACTCAGGATCAGTACAGGATAAGTAATGTATGTACACAGTGACTGCACCAGCAGAATAGTGAGTGCAGCTCTGGAGTATAATACAGGATGTAACTCGGGATCAGTACAGGATATGTAATGTATGTACACAGTGACTGCACCAGCAGAATAGTGAGTGCAGCTCTGGAGTATAATACAGGATGTAACTCAGGATCAGTACAGGATAAGTAATGTAATGTATGTACACAGTGACTGCACCAGCAGAATAGTGAGTGCAGCTCTGGAGTATAATACAGGATGTAAGTCAGGATCCAGTACAGGATAAGTAATGTATGTACACAGTGACTGCACCAGCAGAATAGTGAGTGCAGCTCTGGAGTATAATACAGGATGTAACTCAGGATCAGTACAGGATAAGTAATGTATGTACACAGTGACTGCACCAGCAGAATAGTGAGTGCAGCTCTGGAGTATAATACAGGATGTAAGTCAGGATCAGTACAGGATAAGTAATGTATGTACACAGTGACTGCACCAGCAGAATAGTGAGTGCAGCTCTGGAGTATAATACAGGATATAACTCAGGATCAGTACAGGATAAGTAATGTATGTACACAGTGACTGCACCAGCAGAATAGTGAGTGCAGCTCTGGAGTATAATACAGGATGTAACTCAGGATCAGTACAGGATAAGTAATGTAATGTATGTACACAGTAACGCCACCAGCAGAATAGTGAGTGCAGCTCTGGAGTATAATACAGGATGTTAACTCAGGATCAGTACAGGATAAGTAATGTATGTACACAGTGACTGCACCAGCAGATAGTGAGTGCAGCTCTGGAGTATAATACAGGATGTAACTCGGGATCAGTACAGGATATGTAATGTATGTACACAGTGACTGCACCAGCAGAATAGTGAGTGCAGCTCTGGAGTATAATACAGGATGTAACTCAGGATCAGTACAGGATAAGTAATGTAATGTATGTACACAGTGACTGCACCAGCAGAATAGTGAGTGCAGCTCTGGAGTATAATACAGGATGTAAGTCAGGATCAGTACAGGATAAGTAATGTATGTACACAGTGACTGCACCAGCAGAATAGTGAGTGCAGCTCTGGAGTATAATACAGGATGTAACTCAGGATCAGTACAGGATAAGTAATGTATGTACACAGTGACTGCACCAGCAGAATAGTGAGTGCAGCTCTGGAGTATAATACAGGATGTAAGTCAGGATCAGTACAGGATAAGTAATGTATGTACACAGTGACTGCACCAGCAGAATAGTGAGTGCAGCTCTGGAGTATAATACAGGATATAACTCAGGATCAGTACAGGATAAGTAATGTATGTACACAGTGACTGCACCAGCAGAATAGTGAGTGCAGCTCTGGAGTATAATACAGGATGTAACTCAGGATCAGTACAGGATAAGTAATGTAATGTATGTACACAGTAACGCCACCAGCAGAATAGTGAGTGCAGCTCTGGAGTATAATACAGGATGTAACTCAGGATCAGTACAGGATAAGTAATGTATGTACACAGTGACTCCACCAGCAGAATAGTGAGTGCAGCTCTGGAGTATTACCAATTCTGCAGTGCTGTAGAAAATGTGTGGCTGACAAACTAAATTCTGGATTATCCTATCAATATATATTTGGGGTGTTAGAGGAAATCCATGTAAACATGTGGAGAACATACGAGCTCCATGCAGGTGTTGCACGGCTCCAGTACAGAGTAGACCCCTCCATCTGCTGTGGCCTCACATTAGTCCCTGACTGACGGGTCTTGGGGTTCAGCCATCTCTTCCCTGCAGTCTCCTCCTGTCTTGGGTGATCAGGGAGTCGGCTGTGATCGAGCGCCGTTCACTGTGCTGCATTACAGGATAAATGTGCTGTCCATTTTTTTCTATTATTATTATTGGGCTTTTTTTTAAATCTTGCTCTGCCATCTTTTATCGATTGTTACCGCTCCAAAAAGCCTCAGAAGCTGATTTTCGGCATTGAGAGCAGAATGGACGGGGGCCAAGTGTCTGGGGTAATAACATTATACCTTGATCTTAGTTACTGGATCCAATTTACTTGTGAGTACATCGCCGCAGAGGCGGCTAACCTGTTACCGGCCGGACCCTAACGCTCTGGATAGGGTAGTGTCTCCTTGGTGTGCCGGGGGTTAATTTAAAGGAGTCACATTGGGAGTCATCCCATTAAAAAAATGGCTGCTTTCTTCCAGGAGCAGCGCCACACTGTGCCCGGGCCAAGCTGCAATACCACACACAGCCTGTGGACAGATGTGGCGCTGTTTTAAGAAGAAGCCAGACGTGTTTTTCTAATGGAATTTGGTATTGTCGCAGTGTAGAAGCCATACTGTATCAGAGAGCTCCCAGTGCTGCTGATGGGAAGGAGCAGATGTCCTTTACCCGCTCCACATGACGCTTCTCACGTTCTCCCTGTGGAACACGTGTCCTTAAGAGGCAGCACGAGGTGGTGGGGGGAAATAGTGAGTTATGTCAATGGTGGGGGGAACATTACTGTCGTTTACACGAAATAGCAGCAGATAATTGTGAACACTTGAATTTTTCAGCTATTTTAATGAGAACCAGTATCCGGATGAGGCCAAGAGAGAGGAGATCGCCAATGCCTGCAACGCGGTCATACAGAAACCTGGTGAGTGTGACGGTTGTTCCCTGTACGGGGACGGGTCAGCGGCACCATGGGACTGACTGTAGAGGCTCCAGCGGTCCCGTTGCTCTGCCGGCTCCAGCGGTCCCATAGGTGCGAGTCAAAGAGGTTGCACCCATCTCCAGAACGATACACTCCTCAAGTCAGAGGGCAGCAGCCACACATGCGCGACCACCCTCCCTTCATTTCTATGGGACTGCCGAAAAGCGTCGGCAGTCCCGTAGAGGGAAATGGAGCAGTGACTGCTCTTGCACAGTGCAATCTCTATTTATTTCTATGAGACTGCCAAAAATAGCTGAGCTCTGGCAGTCCCGTAGAGGTGAATGAAGCAGTGGCTGCGCTTGCACAGTCCACTCTCCATTCAGTTCTATGGGAATGCATTCCAATTCAGGGCAGTGGCTCGGCGGACGCTACGTCGGCTCGGTATAGTCTCCCAGCAATTCCAGAAAGTGTGAAAAGCAGAAGAGAGAACTCCAGAGGTGAAGCATAGGTTGTCCTAAATATCTGTAATCTGGATGTAATGGATCGGCCAGTGTATAGAGTGAAGCCCTGTATACGTCAGACCTACCCTTAAAGGGCATTTTAATAAAAAATTGTACAAGACCGTCCCTTTAACTAAGCACAAGCATAAAAGTGACAGTGATGGTACAATACAAGAGGCCGAGGCTCTCCCGAGTGTCTGCACACACACTTGTATCCCTCCCGGCAGGAACACGGCCAATCAAGGTTCCCGCCGGTGACCTCTCTTGTTGTTCAGAGCCGCTGGCACGGGTTTCGCGCCCCCGCAAATGCCACGGAAAGATGTTTTGTTTGTCATCTTTGCACATTATTCAGCAAAGACCTTGAGATGTTATGTAAAAATCCCAGCCATCTACATAATTCATGTGTGAACAATAATTCATTCTCTATTAAAGGCCTTGGTGGGAAGCCAGCCCGCTTAAGAACAGCGCCGTGCCAAGCTGGCTCTGGCATCCGCCTGTGTAAGGTGCGCAGAGACGACAGCAGCAGCAGCTTCGCCCCGCGTCCCACTTTTCAAGGTTAAGGGGGCGTCCGGCGTGTTTCCAGGATTATCAGTTTTACACGCACAGTATATACACTGCGCGCTGTTCACACATACAGAATGATCTGCATTTCTCCCACCTAGTTTCATTGAGCGCAGTATAATATATTACGGACGAGCCCCCAGTTTTGACCCTCTGCACACTTCTGTCTGAATCTAATATACATTGACCCGTATTTATTAACCCCCTAACTGTTTTCCCAGCTCCAGCAGTAGGAAAAGTAACTACCTGCAGGGGGGGGGCTGCTTTAGATGCTGCTACCTCCTGAATGGTAATAGCTAGAAACACGCAACTGGTCTTGCTTGAAAGCTGACATTCCAAGCTTTCAGACATGCAATATGGTCAGGACAGAGGAAGATATCACTGATAGAAATCGGGATGCTGTGAATGCAGCTGAAAGTGAAAGTAACAGCAGGCTTTACCAGAAATTATTCCCAACTCAATTTCTAACAGTGATTTCTCCTGTTTCTTGGACTTTAGCTGTCATTTGAAAGCCTGGACTGTCAGCTTTCAAACAAGACCATTCAGGAGGTAGCAGCATCTAAAGCAGTCCTCCCCGCTCCAGGTAGACACTTTTCGCACTGCTTGAGCTGGACTCTGGCAAATCAGTTAAGTGGTTAAAGGGGTTTTCCAGCAGTGAAAAAATTGTGGCAGCAGGCAAAAAATTGACAACTCACCGATCTCCCGCAACCCCAGGTTAGCCGCTGATCTCTACTTCCTGGGCCTGTCTTCACACATAAGTACTGCCCACCCAGCCAATCACCGGCTGAGGCGGGTCACCACTGCTGCCAGTGATTGGCTGAGGGGGCATTTCCTGTGTGTCGGGATGGGACCAGGAAGTGGAAGCAGGCAGCGGATAAACAGGAGGGGGTATCAGTTCTTTATTTTTTTTCTTCCCCATGGGGACCCTTTTTTTTTTTTTTAAAGGGATATTCTTTAGTGGGACATTGCAAGTACGCGGCCCCGTGATCTTGAGAATAAAGCATCGTGTCTAATGTTCTTAGCTGATTTATGAGAAAATCAACGATGGTTCAGGAGAGGTCAGAGAGGAGCTGGAGGACCGAGCAGGTCAGACAAGCATTCTGACGAATTTTTCACAGAACTGCTTTCTGCGGCTGCTGAATACTGGGAAACATTGAAGCTGCAGAAGCTAAACAGTGCAACATTTTTACTCTAAACCCATTGCCTAAATGTTTCTGGGTGAAAATACGAGTCTTTCTGTTCATAGCCTTTAAATACAGCCCTGTTGTGATCCGGACCCTCTGTAATCTCACGGCTGGCCACTTATTATTTCAGGCAAGAAGCTCTCCGACCTGGAACGTGTCACCTCCTTGAAAGTGTACAACTGGTTCGCCAACAGGCGGAAGGAGATTAAGAGAAGAGCCAATATCGGTAATGTATCCCGGCGCGGCCGCATCACGACTCTTACAGGTGGCACTTCTCTCATGTGGGACCGTGGACATAAATTTTCAGCCCCACCCCCCTCTGAATTTATTATTCTGGCGCCCTCCTAACTTGATAGAAAAACTTCTAAATGTGAAAACACCTGAAATGTTCCGAAAAATCACTTTCTAATGAGCGGAGAGAATTTTAAGGAATTCTTCTAATCGGCGCGGAGGGCTAACGAGCCCATAATGCCGGTTGATGAGTGCGATAACCTGGGGGATGTATCTGGAGTCTGGATATTTAATATCGCCGTCAGCTAATGAATGGCACGTTGCGGCACTCTTATTTGTATTCTCCGTCAGGGCAGGTTATTACCTTTATTGCTCTTGCATGTATAATTAGCCAATACATACTACGCCTTCTGAATGCTCATCAGTGATAAATTTATCCTCTGATTACCAGCCGGCTTTCTGTTTGTACTGATCATAGGGTTATGGTTAGAGGAGTTTATGGGAATATACAGGTACCAGACTTAAAGGGGTATTCTGGCTTTGTGATATTGATGACCTATCCTCAGATTGGTGGTGCAATGACTCTCTGCACCCCCGCTGATCAGCTGTTTGAACGGGCTGCGGCGCCATTGTGAGATCTGCGTTCTCCTCAGCTGTTTACCTGCACGCCGTCTGCATTATAACAGTGGGGCAGTGTAATTACAGCCTCCTCTCCCTTTCACTTGAATGGGACGAACAGCTGTAATTACACCGTAGCACCACTACAATGTAGACAACGTGTTGGTAAGCATTGAAGAGAACGCAGCTCTCACGCTAGCTCGGCCTGCCGAGAGCCGGACCTCCACCAATCTGATATTGATACCCCTTTAAATTGGTCTACTCCCCAATTTGTTCCCCACTCCTTCTCTATCCCCCCCCCCCCCCCCCCCAGTGTTCTCTACTCCCCCGACCCCACGCCCCTCGATCTTCTCTAAACCCACCTTGGTCGTCTCTCTGCACCCACCCCCCACCTTGGTCGTTTCTATTCCCCCCCCACCTTGGTCGTTTCTATCCCCCCCCCCACCTTGGTCGTCTCTATCCCCCCCCCACCTTGGTCGTCTCTATCCCCCCCCACCTTGGTCGTCTCTATCCCCCCCCACCTTTGGTCGTCTCTATCCCCCCCCCACCTTGGTCGTTTCTATTCCCCCCACCTTGGTCGTCTGTATCCCCCCACCTTGGTCGTCTGTATCCCCCCCACCTTGGTCGTCTGTATCCCCCCCACCTTGGTCGTCTCTATCCCCCCCCCACCTTGGTCGTCTCTATCCCCCCCACCTTGGTCGTTTCTATCCCCCCCACCTTGGTCGTCTCTACCCCCCCCTTGGTCGTCTCTATCCCCCCCCACCTTGGTTGTCTCTATTCCCCCCCACCTTGGTTGTCTCTATCCCCCCACCTTGGTTGTCTCTATCCCCCACCTTGGTCATCTCTATCCCCCCACCTTGTCGTCTCTATTCCCCCACCTTGGTCGTCTCTATCCCCCCACCTTGGTCGTCTCTATCCCCCCCACCTTGGTCGTCTCTATCCCCCCCACCTTGGTCGTCTCTATCCCCCCCCTGGTCGTCTATCCCCCCCACCTTGGTCCGTCTCTATCCCCCCCACCTTGGTCGTCTCTATCCCCCCCACCTTGGTCGTCTCTATCCCCCCCACCTTGGTCGTCTCTATCCCCCCCACCTTGGTCGTCTCTATCCCCCCACCTTGGTCGTCTCTATCCCCCCCACCTTGGTCGTCTCTCTATCCCCCCCACCTTGGTCGTCTCTATCCCCCCACCTTGGTCTCTATCCCCCCCACCTTGGTCGTCTCTATCCCCCCCACTTGGTCGTCTCTATCCCCCCCACCTTGGTCGTCTCTATCCCCCCACCTTGGTCGTCTCTATCCCCCCCCACCTTGGTCGTCTCTATCCCCCCCACCTTGGGTCGTCTCTATCCCCCCCACCTTGGTCTCTCTATCCCCCCCACCTTGTCGTCTCTATCCCCCCACCTTGGTCGTCTCTATCCCCCCCACCTTGGTCGTCTCTATCCCCCCCACCTTGGTCGTCTCTATCCCCCCCACCTTGGTCGTCTCTATCCCCCCACCTTGGTCGTCTCTATCCCCCCACCTTGGTCGTCTCTATCCCCCCCACCTTGGTCGTCTCTATCCCCCCCACCTTGGTCGTCTCTATCCCCCCCACCTTGGTCGTCTCTATCCCCCCCACCTTGGTCGTCTCTATCCCCCCCCACCTTGGTCGTCTCTATCCCCCCCACCTTGGTCGTCTCTATCCCCCCACCTTGGTCGTCTCTATCCCCCCCACCTTGGTCGTCTCTATCCCCCCCACCTTGGTCGTCTCTATCCCCCCCCACCTTGGTCGTCTCTATCCCCCCCCCACCTTGGTCGTCTCTATCCCCCCCCACCTTGGTCGTCTCTATCCCCCCCACCTTGGTCTTCACCTTGGTCGTCTCTATCCCCCCCCACCTTGTCGTCTCTATCCCCCCACCTTGGTCGTCTCTATCCCCCCACCTGTCGCTCTACCCCCCCACCTTGGTCGTCTCTATCCCCCCCACCTTGGTCGTCTCTATCCCCCCCACTTGGTCGTCTCTATCCCCCCACCTTGGTCTTCTCTATTTCCCCCCCCCCCACCTTGGTCTCTCTATTCCCCCCCCCACCTTGTCGTCTCTATCCCCCCCCACCTTGGTCTTCTCTATCCCCCCCCCCCCCCACCTTGTCTTCCTATCCCCCCCCCCCCCACCTTGGTCTTCTCTATTTCCCCCCCCCACCTTGGTCTTCTCTAACCCCCCCCCCCCACCTTGGTCTTCTCTTTCCCCCCCCCCAACTTGGTCCTTCTCTATCCCCCCCCCCACCTTGGTCTTCTCTATCCCTCGCCCCCCACCCTGGTCTTCTCTACCCCCCAAGCCCCAACCCACCCACCCTGGTCTTTCTACCCCCCCAAGCCCCAACCCACCCACCCTGGTCTTCTCTATCTCTTTCTCCTAACTGCTGATGACAGGTCAATAGAAAGTCTATAAACCCTCCTCCAATCTGTCCTCAACATCGAGGAGGGACATTGCTCCCTCTCAGCACGCTTGACTTTGCACTTTAGAGATCGGTGGACTCGGCCGTTAGATCCTCACCAATCAAACCCTTTGATAGTGTACGTCACTATCTAAAGAACAGGCACACTTTACGTCTGTTGGAGGGGAGTAGTCCCTGTTTTCCACACTTTACGTCTGTTGGAGGGGAGTAGTCCCTGTTTTCCACACTTTACGTCTGTTGGAGGGGAGTAGTCCTTTTCCACACTTTACGTTGTGGGGGTATCCCTGTTTCCACACTTTACGTCTGTTGGAGGGGAGTAGTCCCTGTTTTCCACACTTTACGTCTGTTGGAGGGGAGTAGTCCCTGTTTTCCACACTTTACGTCTGTTGGAGGGGAGTAGTCCCTGTTTTCCACACTTTACGTCTGTTGGAGGGGAGTAGTCCCTGTTTTCCACACTTACTTTACGTCTGTTTGGAGGGGAGTAGTCCCTGTTTTCCACACTTTACGTCTGTTGGAGGGGAGTAGTCCCTGTTTTCCACACTTTACGTCTGTTGGAGGGAGTAGTCCCTGTTTTCCACACTTTACGTCTGTTGGAGGGGAGTAGTCCCTGTTTTCCACACTTTACGTCTGTTGGAGGGGAGTAGTCCCTGTTTTCCACACTTTACGTCTGTTGGAGGGGAGTAGTCCCTGTTTTCCACACTTTACGTCTGTTGGAGGGGAGTAGTCCCTGTTTTCCTTCCCTCATGTGGGTGGTCTTTGGGGCGAGCGGTTTATATTACCTCTGCAGATAATTTAGGGCCATATTTGCTTTTTTCGAAGAAGCAGCAATCCTGGAGAGTCATGGCATCGATGTACAAAGCCCTGGAGGTCACTCGAACAGCGACGACGTAGATGGAAACGACTATTCCGAACAGGTGAGCCTGTGCAACGATTATGTCGTTTCACCCTTATAGGGAATGTCTACATTCAGCGTTTTACAAATAATGTAATATAAAGTTATAATATATCAAAAGTTCAGCTGGTTGCCATTGGAAACAGTCAACGAGCTTGTTGTCAAGATTCGTCCTTACCATGCTTTCCTTTTGAGAAAGCAAAGAATGCTGAGCGATTCCAGCTCTGCAACCTAAAGAATTGTGATTGCAGCTCTGCAGTATAATACCGGCAGTAAGTACGCCACCAAAGGAGTCCGTAAGCGGCTTATTCCCTTCTCTGCATTCAGGGCACTCTTAGTGTTCGGGGTCTCTGCCGATTGAGTTGGGTTACCATAGAGATGCACAGGCCCGCATAAGAGCTGCAAACTTAACACTATTTTATATGCATTGGAGCCATAAAAATTGATTTCAATGGTCGACCTTTACTTTAGAAAAAAAAAAAAAAAAACCTCACCCGTGGAATTTTGCATTTTTTTTTTTTTGCACTTTGTTTTTTTGTTTTTTAGACTAAGCAGTTCATGTATTAAAATTTAATTGGATATTTTTGTTTTATTCCCTCTACATGCTTAGGATGACAGCACCAGTCATAGCGATCACCAGGACCCCATCTCCCTAGCCGTGGAAATGGCCGCCGTCAATCACACCATCCTGGCACTGGCCCGTCAAGGCACCGGAGAGATCAAGACAGAAGCGCTGGACGACGACTGATACCTAAAAAACTGCGGGAAGGGTCAAGAAACATAAAAAAGAAAAAAAATGTACTTTAGATTTTAGAAGTAGCACCTTAGCAATCTTTCCTCGGTCCTTAATATGTGTTCCTATTATCAGTATAACTGCAGTCTCTCTCTTGTACGTCGAGTTAGCTGGTAGGGTCTCGTCCTGTGAAGATGGCATGGTGCCCATAACCGTCGCGTCTGCTTTCTCAGTATTAAGTCCAGCCATACCCATACCCCACCCCATGCCCCTCCCCCTCCCCCAGGTCTAGAACACTTTACTCGGTTCTGGCATTCCAGTTTACAAGTGCTTCCAGCCCATCCCCCACCCCCCCTTTCCCCTCTGTGTCCGTCACTTCGCTCTACGCACTTTTTAAAGAAATTTTTTTATTTTCATTTTTGAAAAAGACTTTTTTTTCTCCAAAGTAAGGGAGCATCTGAAGAAGTTGTGATGGCACAGTCCTGTACCAGTCCTACACCGTACAACGCAGCCTTACTCCACTCCTCTTCATCCTTCGTTGAGTGTTATTTAATAACCGCTTGTGCCAGTAAGGGGCACGAAAGCAGAGGTATTTATTAGTATTATATTTTTTTACCTATAGGTTGTTTTCTTTTCAGCAACCAGATTGGCTTTTCCAAACCTCTCCTTTATGTATATTGTTTGCAAAAACACTAAAAATTGAGCGGAAGCCGGAGACGCTAAAAAAGGGAATTGTAAATGTCACGACAAAAAAAAAAGAAAAAAAAAATCTCTGTGCACGTGGTGTGAATAGGAAATACTCTCATCCCCCATGTCAGATTTTCAGGTTTATCTCGTTACTTTAGCCACATTTTGACACATTTCAGCACTAGTGATCTGCTCTGTGTCCAGACTGTGAAGGGAGCAGCCCCCTCTGCCTCTCGCAGCAGGAACTCTCAGCATAATGGTAGAACGACTTCCAGCCATTGCTGTGCGTAACCCACACCCTTTATCCAGATCAGGCGCAGATATCATCACCTGCTGCGGCCCTCCAGCTGTTGCAAAATGACAACTCCCAGCATGCCTGGACGGCCTACAGATATCGGGGCGTGTTGGGAGTTGTAGTTTTGCAACAACTGGAGGTCCGCAGGTTGGGCATCCCTGTCCTACACTAAATAAGCTTTGCCAATTGACGATTTGGGATCGATTTTGATGGTGACGTGGACGTCGGTGCACTAAAATTTGATGTTGAAATCATAGCTGCTTTTTTTTATTTTTTTAAGCAGATATTTGCTCACTATTTTTTAGGCTTTGGACTTTGCCTTTAAGAATACCAGACTGATTTTTACTAATCGATGCACTTTTACTTGCTATTACTGTGAGATTTTTTTATGTGATTTTTTTTTTTTTTTTTTTTTTTTTTTTTTACTTTATTTATTTTTTGTCTTTTTTATACTTTCGTACGGCAGTTCTGAGCTCCATGTTTCAAAGCGCCGGAGTACGGCCTTGTGTAATCCTTTCTGGAGCTGCAGATGACTTCCTGTGTGGGTGACTACCAGGTCTGTCCATGAAATCCACACAAGTAGCGGTGGTCACCCGGGGTTCTGTGCAGCACAACGGGCCTGTAGTCAAAGCTGCTTGATGGTGCTGATTCATAAGCTGAAGGAAAGGTACTGTAGATGTGGAGGAAGGGGGGGGGGGCGGTTAACCAAAAATATTAGACCACCAGAAATGCAGGGTGTCTGGTGATCACTCGATCACATCGGCCAAGTTGCTATCAGGCTTTTGACCGCTATTGCTGTAAGACCCAAAAAACACAGGTTTGGTGTCAGATTCAAATATTTTGATAGCCTATCAAAAAACACTACTAAAATTTAAAGGAAATGTTGGATGTGCGTCCCTACACCCCCGGAGTGGCTTGTGCGTCTTCCCCAGATCTTCCATAGTGAGACCTGTCCTGTTATATACAATAGGAACATCTACTCCTTTTATTACATGGAATCGGGCGCTTGTTTTGATCGGCCCCTACCACCTTTGCCGTATCCTGACCTCCACCCTCTGACAACCTTGCACTTACTTCGATCCCCTTTACTTTATGGTTTGAGCTCCTTGGTCCTTGACTTGAACCGGTTCCTGTCCCCAGTCTTCAGCCGCCTGTCCAGGTTTATAATCTCGTCCATAGGGGGGAGGGACGTATTACAGCAGCTGTTTTCTTCCCCATAGGGGGCAGTATTATAATAGTTGTATTCGGTATTATAGTAGGTGCTATGCGGTTATTTTATTTTGGTTGGGATGTTGCGGATGTTCCTCCCCCCCCCAACGCATCGGGCATTTGTTGGTCTCACATCGGCAGAGATCCAGTTCGTTCCTGGGTTTGTACGATGTTTCTGCATATTTCACGATGGACCACCCCTGCCATAGGGCCGGAGTCCACGGTCTTATTGCAGGATGGTCTTCATGAGTATTGTGTCCTGTAGTGGGGAGAGATACTAGGGCTCCCTTGCCATCAGACAATTCTGCAACAGAACCTGCCACGTGTGAGAACATAGCCGGCAGCATATCCAATAACCTAAAACACTACACCGGAGGTGGTGCGTCAGGGCTCCATACAGATTCCCATGTCTGTCCCTGTCCATGCTGTATGGTGCCGCCACCTCTGTGTGACTGGTCCATTGGTGAACCATGTATAGGAGCGGCTCTCCCGATGGACGAGACCCAAGAACACAGGACGGGCTGCTGCAGGATCTCCGATTCCCAGCCACCTTACCTGAGCTTCTGTCAGCAGAACACAGAATGGTGTCTACAGGAGTCTAAACGTTTGAACATAGGACATAGACTACAATGGGGCAGCGCTGCTCTTTTCTAGCATTTTAGAGCATGTGTTTTTTAAAAAATGTTTGCGACCAGTGATTTACGTTGATAAAAGCTGAATAATCTGACTGTAAAAAATGTGCAATTATCAACAGCAGATCACACACATATACACATGTATATGAGGAGCAATAATACCGTTTTTTTTGTTTTGTTTTTTCCATTTTTGTCCAAAAACATTTTTCTTGCAGTCCAAGACCCAGTGTGATAGCAGTGTAAGACTTCCGCTCCGAATCCCTCAATTATTACCCCAGCTAATTAGCCCTTTCGTCATTGTTTATGTATTTTTATCTTCGAATTAACATTTTTTTAAAACATTTTTTTTTTACATTTTTGACTTTATTTATTTTTTATTTTTACTCTTAAGCCGTTTGGTAATTGAAAGCTGTGTATTTCATCTCCATTACCGTCCTGTGACTTCACGGAAATATCGTGTACAGTAAAAAAAAAAAAATTGTGTTGTATATACAGATTCATTTCTGTAGCTTTTTCCAGGTATATTGTCTATAGCAGATATTTAACTTTTTTTTAAATATTTCTGTATATATGAATGAGTTTTGTCTAGCCAAGGTGCGTTATCGGGTGCCTTACTACATAGAAGACTGTGAGTTTTTTTTATTTATTTTGGTTTTGTCTGTTTGTGATCATCTTAAAATGGTGACTGCCCCCCTCCCAAACATTATATATACCGTATTTTTCGCTTTATAAGACGCACCCCAGATTTTAGGAAAATAAGTAAAAAATATTTTTCATCAGACCCCCCCCCCCCCCCCCCCATAAATTTCAGGACATCACATCAGACGCCCATATCAGCCCTCCATGTCCGACCCCCATCAGACATTAGATCAGCCCAGTGAGCCCCATCAGACCTTAGATCAGCCCAGTGAGCCCCCATCAGACCTCAGATCAGCCCGCTCTGCCCCTATCAGACCTCAGATCAGCCCGCTCTGCCCCCATCTGACCTCAGATCAGCCCGCTCTGCCCCCATCTGACCTCAGATCAGCCCGCTCTGCCCCCATCTGACCTCAGATCAGCCCGCTCTGCCCCCATCTGACCTCAGATCAGCCCGCTCTGCCCCCATCAGACCTCAGATCAGCCCCGCTCTGCCCCCATCAGACCTCAGATCAGCCCGCTCTGCCCCCATCTGACCTCAGATCAGCCCGCTCTGCCCCCATCAGACCTCAGATCAGCCCGCTCTGCCCCCATCAGACCTCAGATCAGCCCGCTCTGCCCCCATCAGACCTCAGATCAGCCCGCTCTGCCCCCATCAGACCTCAGATCAGCCCGCTCTGCCCCATCAGACCTCAGATCAGCCCACTCTGCCCCATCAGACCTCAGATCAGCCCAGTGTGCCCCTATCAGACCTCAGATCAGCCCAGTGTGCCCCTATCAGACCTCAGATTAGCCCACTCTGCCCCTATCAGACCTCAGATCAGCCCACTCTGCCCCCATCAGACCTCAGATCAGCCCAGTGTGCCCCTATCAGACCTCAGATCAGCCCAGTGTGCCCCTATCAGACCTCAGATCAGCCCAGTGTGCCCCTATCAGACCTCAGATCAGCCCACTCTGCCCCCATCAGACCTCAGATCAGCCCACTCTGCCCCCATCAGACCTCAGATCAGCCCACTCTGCCCCCATCAGACCTCGGATCAGCCCACTCTGCCCCCATCAGACCTCAGATTAGCCCACTCTGCCCCTAGCATACCTCAGATCAGCCCATTGTGGCCCCATCAGACCTCAGATCAGCCCACTCTGCCCCCATCAGACCTCAGATCAGGCCCACTCTGCCCCCATCAGACCTCAGATCAGCCCACTCTGCCCCCATCAGACCTCAGATTAGCCCACTCTGCCCCTAGCATACCTCAGATCAGCCCATTGTGGCCCCCATCAGACCTCAGATCAGCCCACTCTGCCCCCATCAGACCTCAGATCAGCCCACTCTGCCCCCATCAGACCTCAGATCAGCCCACTCTGCCCCTATCAGACCTCAGATCAGCCCATTGTGCCCCCATCAGACCTCAGATCAGCCCACTCTGCCCCCATCAGACCTCAGATCAGCTCACTCTGCCCCCATCAGCCCTCAGATCAGCTTATTGTGCCCCCATCAGACCTCAGATCAGCCCATTGTGCTTTTGGGGGATGGGGAAAGTGCATCTTATAAAGCGGAAAATACGGTATATACAGGTCAAAATGGCATGCTGACCTTTGATCTGTCCAAAACTCAATATTATAAAAAAATTATTGTAAGTATTATTGACGTTCCGGGAGTCAGACCCGCACCGATGTGATATTGATTACCTATCCTGAGCACTGGCCATTTAATATAGGAAACTGGCCAACCCCTTTAAGCTCTACATTGGAAATCAGTACGTTCCTTGGTCCTCCTCCAGTTGGCAGTTTTTGTAACGGGCAGGACCTTTTTTAGATTGTATCTTTGTCTTCGGCAAATGTGGGCGAACAAAAAGTTATGAACTTTGTATGGAAAAAAGAGAAGAAAATGGCGCGTATTTTAATGGAAAAGAGAGAGTTCAACCCAACTTCCCCCAACCATAACATCTTTTCAGTTGGACACGACTGGTTTATAGAACTTAGTATGAGTCTTACGACCGTCGCCATAGTCCTGAACCGAGTCCTTCCTAGTCCCAGGCAAAACATTGGGGCCATTTTTCTATTCCTTGAGAGACGAAAACCAGTATCAAAGGTGTGCTGTGGTCAAGACTCAGACTGATGAGGACAGTCCCACGAAAGATCCCCCCATCCTATCTAGAGGCCATCTCCCAAAAAGTTTCCTAAACCGAGGACTGTATTATCTCTAAATTACATCTCTGTGGATAAAATATTAAAAATCCACTGTCCCAGAAGTCACTTTGGATCTAATTGTATCCCTGATAAACGGTAGAATTTATAGTCGGCAGCTTTCATGGTGGTGAAGCTCGGACATTACTTACCGGGTCCCTCGATGATTAATCTCCTGGTGATTCAATCTCCTATTAACCAGCTCTCAGCCCGGCCTGATTTATGTCACATTGTGAATGTTTTTTGTACCTCGGAGCCATATATTACTGATCTGGTCTTTGGCTCCTGTATACGGTGATATCGGGCTCCTCAGCCTTGTGTCTCCTCACCTCCTGTATTCTTCAGTATGTGCACATATATTGTATAGTCAGTTGATTTTCGGGGGACAATGTGCAGGACTGAGCGGCTGTGATGAAGATGAATACTCCTGGTAATAAGCTTTTAACATTTATTTTCGTCATTACTCAACGCAATAATTCCTTTACGTCGAATATTAAAAGTCAGACTGAGCGTCTATGCATGGTATAAGGAGCGCGATGCCCCCCCCTTGTTTTCTTCTTCTTGAAGGTCTTCATTAGTTCTCCATTTTCCAGGCTGTGGAACTTTAAGTTGCTAAGCAACCGCTTGACTTCCTCTCTGGGTGACCACCAGTTGATACGTGGAGCTTACATGTCCTGAAGTGGTCACACATGTTCTTTCTGCTTGAAAGTTGCTGTGAAGGAGATGAAGCCTTTATGTAAATATGTTCATGTCGTATGATGTTGTTTTTGCTGCGGCGTTGAATGTGTGATTTTAGAAATCGGGAAAATTCAGGTCCATTCAGACACATCCTTGCCATGGCCATGCAGCTTGAGGGACCATGGCCCTAGGGTCTTCTGTTTTAGTGATTGAGGAGGTCGTCCCAGCGATTCGACATCAGTGACGTAACATTTTTCACCCTCTTCTAGATTGGTGATAAGTATTTTTTACTTCAAAACCCCTTTAACCCCACATAGACAAGGTATGGCAAGCTTTAAAGCTGGCCAGATAACCTACGAGCAGGAACATAGGCTTTGGACAGGTGGAGGGGCGGACATTTCTTTGAAAATATATAGTTCAAAGTCGGGCAGCTTGAAGAACCTTTACTTTGCAGTCATAGGTTAAGGACAGATGCTTGATCCTTCTGTAATGGTTTTATGGAGGACATTTTGTAAGGTCTTAGTGTTGGATTTACTGAGAATGATGGGTTCTCATTGATAGGAGATCGGGGGTTTCCTGCTATAACGGGATTCATTTTATCAAAGATTCTGTAATATTTCCAGATGGTCACCATTTCTGTCCTTTTCTGCGAAATTCTCCCCTAATTCTGGATTTTCATATAATAGTCCCTACATGTTTTTCAAAGTAACTGCTGGTTGGGGGGGGGGGGGAGCCAGCCCATGACGCTCCACCTTCTCGTAGCTCCGATGTGGCCGGAGGGAACCAATCTGACTCCTCTTCCGTTATGCAAGTGCCTACAACTCTAAGTATGCTTCCTGCCCACTTGGTAAAATACCTCTGCTCGTGTTGTAGGGTTGGGTCATTTCTCTCTCTATAGAAGCTCCTCCTGAGTATTACTTGGCTTCTTATCACACCACATCCCTGCATAGAGATTATAAACCGGGGTCGACACAATTGATTGGTTTCGGCCTTGGGTTAGAAGACTGGTTGCTGAGGAAGAACTTAAAGTGGTGCACATTCATCAGTGTCTGGTAGGTGGTGTCCACTTTGCAGCAATGGCAAGACCCATAGTAGCCAGTTCTACCCTACTTCTCATCAGCCGGCTTCTGTTAAGTGACTCCATTAGGGTGGGGATCCTACCTATCTGACCTTGATGTCTATGGTCATCGGTTCCCTGTAGTCAGTGACTGTCTCTGAGCCCCTTTATCATAACTTTGAGGTAACTCGACTTCCCTTGGTCCTCAGCCCATGGATGCAATGGCTGCTTCTGCTCTACAGGCCACCGATGACCATGGACATCTCTGTATGTTAATATTTATTATTGTTTCTGAATCCTTTCCTTGTAAATGTGCCATCAAGGGATGTTCAGTTCACACAAGTCTACTTAAGACAGAAAGCAATACGATATGCACAGCGCTCAGTCTACAGGATGGTTTCTTAGTACCCGAGGTTCCAAAATAGGTGCAAAAATTAACGTATGTAATGTATGATGAAAGGGATCTGCTAAACCTTGAATGGTCAACGTGGTGACCATAGTGGTCACCTGCAATACTTGAAAGAATCTATTCCTCCATAAACCCATTGTGTTTCCTCAGCAGCTTCTTGTCTTCTACTTCCAGCCTCATTTCTGAGGCACGAGGAACAGTGTTACAGGTTAGTGAGGTCGCCCATAAGCAAGTCTGTAGCCAAAGAGGCTTCACCGAAATGGTTCGAATACACCTGGTCGTGCCTCATGATTCCCCGTAGGTTGTGTTGGGAAGTGATCTGGGACCAGGTCGAACAAGGAGAACATTGGGTTATTAAGTAGTGTTCGTGAAGACTCTCGAAAACCCTGGGAGATGTCCCATTGACTAGAACTTCTTAAAAATATTCAAGTCTCTGGTTTACCCCCCACCATAGTCCACCCCTTGTACATACTCCCCTTCTCCCCGCTTCTCATATATTAGACACATCACATACAGGAATGTACGTTACGTCCCAACGGCAAAGCGACCCTTCCCAGAAAACCTAACCTCTCCCTCCGCAAACTGGATGCTGCTTTATAATGCAAAACACTTGTCTGAAAGCTACAAAAAGACAACTCCTGAGTAAAAAAAATAATAATAAAAACTAAATAAAAAGCTAAGCTGAATTTATAAGCCTTGTTGCATATGAGCCAAAAGTGCAAAAAGCTCTATTTACAACCTATCCTGCCACTCATTATAAATATAAATATATATATATGAATATATTAAGATCACACTGTTCTACAAAATTGTGTATTTGTATTTTTGTGTACGTACAATTTTCTGCTAAGCAGAAGGAGGATGTAGTATAGGATGAGCGTCGGAAATTTAAATAAGGCTTTTTTTTGTTTTTTACTTTAAATTTTATTTTTTATTGTTTTCTTTTAAATTTTCTCTTTGTCACTTGTGTTCTCTAATCCCATTGCTGCCAAAAAAAAAAAAAAAAGAGGCCGATAGGTCTACAGAGCAGCATCGGGGGGGTTAGATACAGTATCAAACTGCCTGTCTCGTCTTATGTGTATAACACTGTTTTCCAAGGTGCAGTACCTCTCTCCTTCGATAGAGGGCGCTGGTCGATATCCTGAATAAAAATATTTACGTAAGGAATCGGGAGCTCAATTTGGCGGACCTCTTAGTCAAGGGCTGTATTTCGCCAACTTTTTGATCCAATTCAGATTCTACGAAATTACACCCAATGTTTTTGCAATTGAAAAACCCCTAAATAATTGTTTTTTCTGCCCCCATAAATCACTTTTTTGCACCATACCTCGAAGACCTTTTGTAGAAGATAGAAGACGCCTTCCATTGTTATTTCGTGGCCTTGAGACTTTGTCTCATCCCAAATGTCATAGGGATCAGAAGTTGAGGTGTCTTGTTAGGCACAATTGAATTGGGTAACCCCTTAAAGGTGCAGACCTGTTGGTGAATCTTCAATCTAAGACCCCCTTCTGTTTGTCAAGAAATTTATGCTGGTCGATAGACATTAGACTTGGGTCAGTGGAAATGGACAACTGTGTATGTCAGATGAAGAAAGGATCAGACGTGTTGATGTGCAATATGCCTGATCCTTTGTTCTCAGGGAGATAAGCCGTTGGCAGAGATGTCTGGCCTCAGCTTACTCCCCTCTCCCCATTCAGATCACATGCATATTTGACTGAACCGAGCATGCATGTGTACAAGAACGTCGGGAGGAATAGCTTTTGTCTAAACGATCCTACAGCTATGGAATGTATGGCCCTCTTTAGACTCAGCCCAGTTATATGAATATTTTTTACATAGAAAAATCCAAAAAAAAAAAAGTGTTGGAGGCCAGGGAAAAAAAAAAGCACTTTTTGGTGCAGTGCCCTCTGCAGGAGAGAAATACTGCACCCCCTCGGGTAGGGCTCTCAAATATAATGTGTGTAGAGAATAAATCCTTGTTTCTATATGTGGATGGACAGAAAAAATAAGAAACAAGCACCTATTGTATTCAAGAAGATAGTGAAGCCGAGTCCTGTATCATTGTATCTCCTATTCTGGATTAGTGCCTTTTGGACAGTAGACTGTTCTGTAATTAACATGTAGTATACTGCTTTTTTGTACAGTTTTTTGTTTTACGGATTTTTTTTAATTTGTGTTTATTTTAGTATTGTACTATTAGGAAATTAAAAAAGAAAACCTGTAACTGAACGTCTTCCGTGTGGTCTGGTTTATTTCTATACATCATTGGAATCTGAGGAAACGCCCCACCAATTAATCTGCTATACATTCATACACATAAAATGTAGATAGGACAAAACTCCAATTTTCACAGAAAAATTACATCTTGCACTGCGCTGTCGGCTTCCGAATAGGACTGTTTAGTCCAGACTTAACAGGGTTGAAATATGCCAGTCCTTTATTTACAATCTCATGTGGACAACGCATTTTAGGGTATAACTCAACGAGAGGGACTCAATTTCAGCAGGATGGACAGACCAGCTAATGAGATATCTGGCAGCTGCTTTCTCCCATTTACAATACAGTGCTCCGTTTTTCTGATACAGAGCACCAAATCCACTGCAAAGACAAACCCTATCTGCCAGCAGCCGCCACTAGAGGGTGCTAACTGCATATGCAGTGGCCGGGTTTGGGGTGGCTCCAACGCTACACTGGGTCCCCCGGACACACACAGTTGAGGTGTCACCACGTGTTGCTGCTCTCCGGAAGGGCTGGTAAGTCGTGGTGCACCCCAATGGGAAATAAGTCCAGAGAGTCAGGGTCTGCAGTAAACCAGGGTGCTTCTTTACTGGAAGGATACAGGTCCAAAACAATACAGGCGAGGCATAGGGTTGGCTTCTCCAGTCTTCTCCCTGGCAGAAGAAGGGTTTGATGCTGAGGACAGGCCTGAGCTAGCTGTCCCTCACTCTCTCAGAAGGCTGGTACCCTGGTCAAATGCTGGTGATCTAGGGTCTGTGGCAGAGCATCCCCGTCTCAGCATCTTCTTCTGGTCACTCAGTAGTCTGGCAGAGTCTCCTCTTCCAAGCACTGTTAACTAACTGGAGAACACTAGGGGCTCTGACTGCTCTCCTTATACACTATTTCTAGCTAGACTGGAAACTTCTAGGGGGAGGAGTAGAGTGGAGAAACTCAGCACAAACAAATATAAAGTTACCACTCCCGTCTGTCATAGACTTACATTAGAGCTTCAATGATACTCAGTGACACAGCAGTTTTTCCAAACAAAAACAAGTTTCCAGACATAACATTGCTAAACCAGACATTCAAAGGGTTAGTCTGTCTGGTTTGGGTGGTAAACAAGTCTAGGCTTTTCCCTCCAAAACATACTTTTCTTTAAACCCTATGGTAGCTGTGGAAAATTGTGTGATTGGGAAGTCAAGCCAGCACTACCCGTATAGCCTCTCGTGCAGGGACCTGGTCCAGCCAGTAAACAATCTAGGAAAACGGAAAAATGTCCAGCACTGAGATGGAGAATAAAAATCTTCAGTCTTTATTTAGTACTCTTATAAAAATACATCTTCACATGGACACCGGTAATGCTACCAACGTGTTTCAATCTAACAGATCTTAGTCATGCTATATATACCATGACTAGGATCTTTTAGATCGAAATGTGTTGGTAGCGTTACCAGTGTCCGTTTTAAGATGTATTTTTATATGAGTACTAAATAAAGACTGAAGCTGTGGAAAATTACCAGCTTCTCATTCAAAGTCCCAAAAGTCTCTCTGGAGATTGTATATTCAGAACCTGATTTGATGAGGGGCCTATTGTGATAAGAGCTTTTCACACTCTGCATCCACAAGCCTGTATTATTCTATACACTGACCAAGGTCTATCCTCCTGCTCCTCTGAAGGTCACCTGTGGCCACTGGCCAGGTACATAACTACTTGCTGCTCCCAGCGAAAGATCATTACTTACGTGGTTGGCAGTCGTGAGGAGGCCTGCAGCGGCCCACCGGGAAATTTCCAGTCTATGGCCAATCCGCCCTGGTCAGCACAGACTACCATCCCACAGAACCGAATATCACAGAGCATGTCCCTCTGTGGTGGCCATCAACTGCTCCCACATTCTGTCCTCCTCCAATTGTCTCTAATATGGATTTGGAGCAGGCAGCTTAGGAGGGGAGATGTCGGCCACAACACCAAGCCAGCTCTACCTTGAGCATGCTGCCTGGACTTCATCTAATAATGATTCCTATAGTTCCCCCAGTATTATGTACCCAGCCAGAAGTGGTGAGGCGAGCTCGGGTGGGCCTGTGGGTATTGGCCCACCAGGAAAGCTCCCTTTCTATGGCCATTGCGCCCCCTGGTCCAGAACATGGCACAAGTTAGAAAAATAGCCTTGGTATATCGTATTACAGATCAGCACAAGATCCATGACCATTTCCACAACCAATTTTTATATGTGGGCGAGTGGTGTCCCCTGTGAACCTTGCACTCCAGCCCATATACCTGGTGCTTTTAATCAGAGTATCACATAGATGGGTCCTACATTCCCCTAAAACTTGTAGGCCAAAAGCCCAGGAGAGGCATGTGTTAGAGTAGATCCCATCTGTTAGAAGCCACCTTGTCGCTGGTAGATGGGCCTGACATATTCTTGATCAAAAATATGCTTAAAGAGCTTTTACTTTTCATACAGTAAGTATAGTAGTAATGCAGTTTTCACTTTTATATGTTCACCTGTTGCTACTTGTATTTCTACCCATTTTACTGTATATTATGGCTATTTTGTGCAGAGCTGTTGGGGGCTTCATGTGCAACTGTATAGCCTTGTACATTGAGCTCTACCATATCCATATGCTCCTCGAAGAGGACTCCAAGATGTAGAGCTCACAAGCCGATCCCATAGATGATTTCAAGCTCTTGTGCTTGTTTCGGTGAAGCTCCCTGGGAGAAGTAACTAGAGAAGACAATGTCCTAATGCCCGGCTCCTCTGGTTCAGGACACAGGAGGCCCATGTTCCTTCACATACAATCAAGTGAGTCCTGAGAGAGCAGAATAAGACCTCTATCAAACAAGCGGAATTTGGGTCTTTGGTTCAGGTCATTAGACCTGCATTCAGCTTGGATTTGTGTCTACAATAAAGAAGTATGTCAATGCTATTCGTCATTGAGGCCAAGTTGAGGTAACTTCAAGCCACTGGACCCCAATTCAAAATCTATACAGGGTCACACCATGGAGAAGAATGTTTGTGGGTGGCAGGTAAAGGGTTACACATTTCTGATTTGATTTGGCCTATTATTTGTTTTGGTGGCTTGTTGATAAGACATGAAGGCGATGTGGCAGCTCTCAGGCTGACCTTAGTTCCATTAGTTATCTGCATTGCAGGGAAGAGCTGATCCGTTATCACAACTTCCTTCCATGGAGCGTCTCGTCAATACCCATGACATAAGGGTTTATTTTTGAAAGCATCAGAGAACAAAAGCCGCCCCCAGCCTGAATGCGCGCTGTGCTGCCTGGAATATGAAACAGTCATCCAAATATCGGACTTCAGTGTCTGCAGTGAGGTGTCTCGAGGACAGTTCACTTCTCAAAGGGTTATCTGGGGGCAGAAAATGATTATCAAATACCCCATTAGGAAATTCTGAGTTACTAGCAGGGACCCTCACTTTTAGGATGCTCATCTCTCAGCCATAGGATTGGTTTCTAAGAGTGTCTCTCACTCTGAAGGGTTTGACCTGCATGACATGGACTAGTTACTAGAGAGGGAACCCATCTTTAGGACCTTCATCTCTCACTGGAAAATTGGATTCTAAGAGCATCCCTGACATATCCCTGCATGATATGAACTAATTAATATGTCCATGCATCGCATGGACCAGTTACTAGAGGGGGACCCATTTTAGGACCCTCATCTCTCACCAGAGAATTGGCTTCTAAGAGCATCTTTCACGCTGAAGGACCTGACGTCCCTGCATGACATGGACTAGTTACTAGAAGGAGACTTCACCTTTAGGACCCTGATTTCTGGGCTATAGGATTGGTTTCTAAGAGCGTCTCTCAGTCTGAAGGACGCGACATCCCTGCATGACATGGACCACTTTACTAGAAGAGGACCCTCAGCTCTCATCATTGAACTGGCTTCTAAGAGCGTCTCTCACTCATGAAGGACATGAAATAGCTATGTCCATGCATGACATGGACCAGTTACTAGAGGGGGACCCCATCTTTAGGACCCTCATCTCTCACTCTAAATGACCTGACGTCACTGTATGACATGGACTAGTTACTAGAAAGAGACTTCACCTTTAGGACCCTGATCTCTCAGCCAAAGGATTGGTTACTAAGAGTGTCTTTCACTCTGAAGGACCTGAAATGTCCCTGCATGACATGGACCAGTTACTAGAGGGGGACCCCATCTTTAGGACCCTTATCTCTCACTAGAGAATTGGCTTCTAAGATCTTCTATCGCTCTGAAGGACCTAACGTCCCTACATGACAGACTAGTTGCTAGAGGGGGGTTCCACCTTTAGGACCCAAAAGGTGGCTATAGGATTGGTTTCTAAGGGCGTTTCTTAGGGCTCATGCCCACGGCTGTGTGCCGGGTCTGCAATACACGGGCACCGGCCGTGTGCACCACCCCGCATCACAGATGCGGACCCATTCACTTGAATGGGTCCACAATACGGAAGGTCGGTGCAACACGGAAGCACTATAGAGTGCTTCCATGGGGTTTCTCTCCGTGCATGCACTACTTTTTTGCCTTGCAGACCGCCGGATGCGGATCGTGGACCCCATTCAAGTGAATAGGTCCACCTATCTACGTACGGCAGCCCAACTGTTGGGGCCCATGGATTGCGGACCGCGATTTGCAGTAAGGGCCCGGCCGGCACAAGTTCGTGTGCATGAGCCCTTACTCTGAAGGACCTGACCTGTCCATGCCCTGGGTACATTCACAAAACCATTTAAAAAAAATGTTAAAAAAGGGCCGTTTGTAACAAGTGCTTTCTAAAACAAGGCCATTAAAGGAGATATGTTACCACTGCTTGCGTAGCTGTGGTTCACAGTTGTACTTTTTTATCCAAGGCTCCATTCCCGAGTTTTAATACATTTACTTAATATGCAAATTAGGCCTTTGGTACAATGAGGGCGTCCTTTCTGTGTCCAGACCCTCCCTGGCTGCTTTGCTACTATCTGGTCCTGGCCATCAAAGCATCTAGGGAGGGTCTGGTCACAAAAAGAAGTGGAGCTCCAGTGCAACAAGAGCAAAGGTGATGCCCTCATTGCACCAAAGCCCTAATTTGCATATTAAGTAAATGTATTATAACTCGGGAATGGAGCCTTGGATAAAAAAGTACAATACATTTACTTAATATGCAAATTAGGGCTTTGGTGCAATGAGGGCATCACCTTTGCTCTTGTTGCACTGGAGCTCCACTTCTTTTTGTGACCAGACCCTCCCTAGATGCTTTGATGGCCAGGACCAGGTAGTAGCAAAGCAGCCAGGGAGGGTCTGGACACAGAAAGGACGCCCTCATTGTACCAAAGGCCTAATTTGCATATTAGTTGAAAAAAAAATCATAACCTGGGATCCAAGCCTCCCAAGAGAAAAAACAGCGTTTAATCGGGTCAGATGACAGATTCCCTTTAAAAATGGCCCCCTTCAACTGTTTGGGGACCCTTGGTCTGTGAAAACAGACAATAATAGGACCTCTATTTTGCACTAGCCATTTAAAAAACATCCATGTGAATATACCAATAAACTTCCACTGTTCCGAAAACAGCGGTGTGATGGCTGTTAAAAATATGGCTGCCAGACAGACGTTTTTTTCACTGTTGGGTGAATGAGGTCTTACAAGGACAGCCCATTCACTTCAGTGGGAACAGTGTAATACTTCAGTTTACCTGTGGTGGTGCTGCAGGCTACCTCACAAATTACAGTAAGTGACTGAGGGTTCAGGAGCAGGACACCCCCTGATCACTAACAAAAATGGATTATTCAGAGCAGACGAGGCTCGTACAGGACCTCGAGAATAAATATCTGTAGAAGTGGTGGTTAAAAAGGCGGAGAGAGGATAACTGGAAGCAAGAAAGAAAATCAATGGTTTTAAAATCTTTTCCTGAAATATCCCCTGATGTAGAAGAGCTGAAATTGTTAAAGTAGTAGCTATGATTTTCTTCACTCAGGGGCAGAGATTCAGATTGCTGTCCTAGTTGTGTCTAAAAACCCCAGCCACCTAGAAAACCACAGATTGCCATGCGTTGTATCAAGTGCTGTACTTAGGTCTACTTCAACTGCGCAAACTCAGGATCTCAGATAAATATCGAGTTAGAGGAGGAGAAGTTCACGCGCCCAGTGTCTGTGTGTTGCGAGCCACTATTTGCAGTCCACAGCATGGACCTCGGAACCGAAGTCGAGTTCGGTTCCAAGTTTTAAAGTGCTTTTCTACGTTAAAAATCAACTACCAAAGTTATTTAACAAAGTCACGTGCGACTTCATGAATAACTTACTTCGGCTCATCGGAGCCCATACATTCTAATACTGTACGGAGACGAATCTATGTACAGTATTATTCCAAAGTTTTGAACAAAGCGACTTTAGATAAAGCATCTCAACACTAAAGGGTGACCAAACGGTCGAGTGAATGAGCCCTTAAACTGAGCATAACATTTTCCGGATTTCTTAGCTTAGGGGTTCTCTTCTCTCCTTAAAGAATTTGTTGGGGTTCTAGATTCTGATTCCATGCCCTTGGGTTAGGTCATCAATCCCAGATCAGACAAGGTCTGAAATCCGGCACCCCCGCCAATCATCTGTGTAAAAAATGGGGGGTGGGAGAAAAGGCAAGTTACTCCAGAGTCCAAGTGGGGGATGAGGAAATGCAGGTATGCTGCCCCTGCAGTCAGGATGGGGAATTACTGCACCAAATCCCCCCCCCCCACTCTTTTCCATAGATTAGATTTATAGAACCAGGCACCGGAGGATAGCATACTGCAATCAATGGACATTACGGACGAGTGGGTGCTTTAAAAGGAAGTAAATCTCTCCATAGACTTCTCGGTTGCAAAGAGAAGGGTTTTTCTAGAATGCGCTCAGGTGAAGGAGTTCCTGCAAGAGAAGAACCTACCATATGAATTGTTCTAATAAACAATGATCAGGTGACTGTGAGGTGTAATGTTGAGTAGATGACTCCCATCTACCACATGTATACAGGGAAGGAGCAGGGAAATGTATAAATCATTGCACTGTACTTATCCTGAGTTACATCCTGTATTATACTCCAGAGCTGCACTCACTATTCTGCTGGTGCAGTCACTGTGTACATACATTACTTATCCTGTACTGATGCGGAGTTACATCCTGTATTATACTCCAGAGCTGCACTCACTATTCTGCTGGTAGAGTCACTGTGTGCATACATTACTTAGGCTACTTTGACACTAGCGGCAGCACGGATCCGGCACCTAAAGGGTGCCGACGGATCCGTACTGCCGCTGATACATGTGTGAAGCCGGAGCAGCGCTCCGGCCCCACACATGTTGACACAGACATTGAACAAGACATAGAACATACATACACACACATACATACTTACATACTCCAGCCAGGGACGCCGGCAGCATGTCTGGGCGCAGTGGGGAAACGTCATAGCTGCGCGCAGGAGGCGCGTGAAGACATGCTGCCGGCGTCCCTGCCTGGAGTATGTGACTATGTATGTGTGTATGTGTGAGTATGTATGTATGTATGTCTGTAGCTCTGTAGCCGGACCTGGAATGACCCCCCTTGCAAGTCAATGGAGGACAGATCCGGATTACTGGTGTGTCACACCAAATGGATGCGTCCCCATTTACTTGCATTGGGGGTCATTCCGGATCAGTCTTGGTGCGGATGCCTGGACTGGAGAGAAAACCGCAGTATGCTGTGGTTTGTTCTCCGGTCTGAAGACGGAACGGAATGCTTTCAAGAGCATTCCGTTGTCTTCAGTTCAGTTTTGTCCCCATTGACAATGAATGGGGACAAAACTGAAGCGTTTTTTTCCGGTATTGAGCCCCTATGACGGAACTCAATACCGGAATTTAAAAACGCTAGTGTGAAAGTAGCCTTATCCTGTACGGATCCTGGGTTACATCCTGTATTATACTCCAGAGCTGTACTCACTATTCTGCTGGTGGAGTCACTGTATACATACATTACTTATCCTGTACGGATCCTGAGTTACATCCTGTATTATACTCCAGAGCTGCACTCACTATTCTGCTGGTGGAGTCACTGTATACATACATTACTTATCCTGTACTGATCCTGAGTTACATCCTGTATTATACTGCAGAGCTGCACTCACTATTCTGCTGGTGGAGTCACTGTGTACATTCATTACTTATCCTGAGTTACATCCTGTATTATACTCCAGAGCTGTACTCACTATTCTACTGGTGGAGTCACTGTGTACATTCATTACTTATCCTGAACTGATCCTGAGTTACATCCTGTATTATACTCCAGAGCTGCACTCACTATTCTGCTGGTGGATCACTGTATACATACATTAACTTATCCTGTACTGATCCTGAGTTACTCCTGTATTATACTGCAGAGCTGCACTCACTATTCTGCTGGTGCAGTCACTGTGTACATACATTACTTATCCTGTACTGATCCTGAGTTACATCCTGTATTATACTCCAGAGCTGTACTCACTATTATTCTGCTGGTGGAGTCACTGTGTACATACATTACTTATCCTGTACTGATCCTGAGTTACATCCTGTATTATACTGCAGAGCTGCACTCACTATTCTGCTGGTGCAGTCACTGTGTACATTCATTACTTATCCTGTACTGATCCTGAGTTACATCCTGTATTATACTCCAGAGCTGCACTCACTATTCTGCTGGTGGAGTCACTGTATACATACATTACTTATCCTGTACTGATCCTGAGTTACATCCTGTATTATACTCCAGAGCTGCACTCACTATTCTGCTGGTGCAGTCACCTGTGTACATACATTACTTATCCTGTACTTATCCTGAGTTACATCCTGTATTATACTCCAGAGCTGCACTCACTATTCTGCTGGTGCAGTCACTGTGTACATACATTACTTATACTGTACTGATCCTGAGTTACATCCTGTATTATACTCCAGAGCTGCACTCACTATTCTGCTGGTGGAGTCACTGTGTACATACAGTGCCTACAAGTAGTATTCAACCCCCTGCAGATTTAGCTGGTTTGATAAGATGCAAATAAGTTAGAGCCTTCAAACTTCAAACAAGAGCAGGATTTATTAACAGATGCATAAATCTTATAAACCAAAAAGTTATGTTGCTCAGTTAAATTTTAATAAATTTTAAACATAAAAGTGTGGGTCAATTATTATTCAACCCCTCAAACCACCAGAATTCTGTTTGGTTCCCCTAAAGTATTAAGAAGTAGTTCAGGCACAAAGAACAATGAGCTTCACATGTTTGGATTAATTATCTGTTTTTCCAGCCTTTTCTGACTATTTAAGACCCTCCCCAAACTTGTGAACAGCACTCATACATGGTCAACATGGGAAAGACAAAGGAGCATTCCAAGGCCATCAGAGACAAGATCGTGGAGGGTCACAAGGCTGGCAAGGGGTACAAAACCCTTTCCAAGGAGTTGGGTCTACCTGTCTCCACTGTTGGGAGCATCATCCGGAAGTGGAAGGCTTATGGAACTACTGTTAGCCTTCCACGGCCTGGACAGCCTTTGAAAGTTTCCTCCCGTGCCGAGGCCAGGCTTGTCCGAAGAGTCAAGGCTAACCCGAGGACAACAAGGAAGGAGCTCCGGGAAGATCTCATGGCAGTGGGGACATTGGTTTCAGTCAATACCATAAGTAACGTACTCCACCGCAATGGTCTCCGTTCCAGACGAGCCCGTAAGGTACCTTTACTTTCAAAGCGTCATGTCAAGGCTCGTTTACAGTTTGCTCATGATCACTTGGAGGACTCTGAGACAGACTGGTTCAAGGTTCTCTGGTCTGATGAGACCAAGATCGAGATCTTTGGTGCCAACCACACACGTGACGTTTGGAGACTGGATGGCACTGCATACGACCCCAAGAATACCATCCCTACAGTCAAGCATGGTGGTGGCAGCATCATGCTGTGGGGCTGCTTCTCAGCCAAGGGGCCTGGCCATCTGGTCCGCATCCATGGGAAGATGAATAGCACGGCCTACCTGGAGATTTTGGCCAAGAACCTCCGCTCCTCCATCAAGGATCTTAAGATGGGTCGTCATTTCATCTTCCAACAAGACAACGACCCAAAGCACACAGCCAAGAAAACCAAGGCCTGGTTCAAGAGGGAAAAAAATCAAGGTGTTGCAGTGGCCTAGTCAGTCTCCTGACCTTAACCCAATTGAAAACTTGTGGAAGGAGCTCAAGATTAAAGTCCACATGAGACACCCAAAGAACCTAGATAACTTGGAGAAGATCCGCATGGAGGAGTGGGCCAAGATAACTCCAGAGACCTGTGCCGGCCTGATCAGGTCTTATAAAAGACGATTATTAGCTGTAATTGCAAACAAGGGTTATTCCACAAAATATTAAACCTAGGGGTTGAATAATAATTGACCCACACTTTTATGTTTAAAATTTATTAAAATTTAACTGAGCAACATAACTTTTTGGTTTGTAAGATTTATGCATCTGTTAATAAATCCTGCTCTTGTTTGAAGTTTGAAGGCTCTAACTTATTTGCATCTTATCAAACCAGCTAAATCTGCAGGGGGTTAAATACTACTTGTAGGCACTGTACATTACATTACTTATCCTGTACTGATCCCGAGTTACATCCTGTGTTATACTCCAGAGCTGCACTCACTATTCTGCTGGTGCAGTCACTGTGTACATACATTACATTACTTATCCTATATTGATCCTGAGTTACATCCTGTATTATACAAATTATAATATAGATGAATTCCATGTCTAAAATAAAAATTAACTCACAACAACCAAGTTTAAAAAAGTTTATTAATTAGACATTGTTGAGCATCGTACAGCAGTTTAATACAATAAAATAACTTTCTTTTAAAAACAATTCTCAAATTTCATGGATGTCTCATTGTAGAGACGATCAGTCGGCACTCTGGAAGGAGGTGGTGCTCGTATCCTGGGTCGCAGGTCCATACATCCAAGTAGAAGAAGTGGGTCAGCACTCACTTCTGATAGAAATCAAAAACATACAGGCAGAGGGAACAGGTTTCGGCTACACGCCTTTTTCAAACGAAGCAATGCCGAAACGCGTCACATCTGCCTGAATTTTGTTTATGGCCATAAAGTGAAGATTGTTTTGCATCAGAAGTGAGTCCGGATCTGCTTCTACTTGGATGTCTCTTTGGAATTCAGCTCTTTTATTTTCAAAAAATCTATGATTCATTGTCCAAAAATTCTTGAGGACGTCTCCGGCCCAAATACAAATCATGTGAACATTGAGAAGTGGTTAGAAGCTACAACACTAAACAAACTATAGAGGTGACAAGCTGTCCATTCCCGATCTGCGGAGGGACTACAAGTCCCAGCACAACCCCCCGAACATGGCTTGTCCCTCTCGACGGACGTAAAACATAAAAATATATGGTAACTAGATCACGGTGCTAATTACAGCCTCTCAGTTCAACCGTTTATGGCTGAGCAAAAAGGGGCCATGGGAGTCGGGGGTCTCGAGGCAAGTTTTTTTTTTTTTTAATACGACAACACTAAGCCGGGAGAGAGCCGATTCCAGGCGCCATTATTACATCGTTACTTTTATGTGCCAGCTGCTTGATTTGCAAATTTACTAATTTAATCAAATCCCAGAAAAATCTCAGTGAATTTAATTTCTGTAATGAGGAGGGGAAAAGAAAAAAAGCATTAAAAAAAAGAGACAAAAAGAAAAACAAGAGTCCCAGTGTAGACGTATGGAGTCTCATTTGCCCAAGTATAAAAGGTTTAATTGTCTAAAAATATCTAGGAAAATTAAGGCACATTAGGATTATTACTGCCAAAAAGAAGCCGATATGTTCATGAAGGCCACCGTGGGTGTTGGCTATGGTGAAAAACAACAAAAAGAAGGGTGGGTTGATATTTTTGGAATGTAGAAAGAAGGCAGCCATCAGGGGGAGACTTAGCCATCCAGACATTGCTCGAGGGTCTGGTGGGTAACGGGGCCATCAGGACCCAGCCATTGTCCTAAAGCTTTGAACATCGTATAGATCACAGTTTCCCACCTCGTAAAAGCATCAGTCGCCCGGCTAGTTGAACATATCTCATATTAAGTGACACTAAAGCATAGGGGGAGTCCTGTCTTTAGCCACAATCCCCCACCTCTGAAGACAAAAGTGAGGACAGTGGGTTTCTGCTCCATCCACTGAAAGCTTTAGATGTTCAACTAGTTGAAAGATCAAGAATCTCACGTGGTGTGAACTCTAAGCATGGGTTGAACAATGTCATTAGTCTCCGCCCCTGCTCAAAACACTCTCAAGTCCACCCCTGGCAGGTGAAAATTATAAGATATAACTTAACCAAGTCTAATTTATCTTTCTTGGGCTCTGCACCCAAAAAGATCTCCTGATTGGTGGCAGTGGGTTGCATGCTCCAGCTATCACTGGACAATAAAAAAAAACAAAAAACTATTCATATATGTAGAAAATCTCTAAAACCGCAGCAGCATCAGTGCAAGCAAGGAAAAAAAAAATCACAAATGTTTTTAATACGACATGAGATGTTTTTGATTTTTTTGCTTGATTTTAACCACATATGGCTGATTAAGGTCAAGTAAAGTGCGTTAAAATATGTACAAAGGAATTTAAAAGCTACTTCCACCAGACAGTGTACAGATCGCTTTTACCTTCTAGACTACCCTCGGGGGTGCCTATAACCACAGCTCTGGCATGGAGCAAAACTGCCCCAAATTACAGTGGTTGTCCGTTCACTACAGTCCAGATACGGGCAACATCAGGTGACAGTCTTGTCTATGTGTGCCCCATCTTTACTTGGAACGAAGGGGCATCTTGACAGAAAGGCAAGTGTGGTTTGCAACAGATACTTGGCAGAGATGTAACATGGAACAACATTACGCTACTATCATGCTAAAAACAAAATACATAAAACATAATGTGGGAGGGGGGGACTGTTAGGATTGGGGAACATCTCTAAGAAGACAAAGGACAGGTGGCCTTCACAATTGGTCTCAACCATCTCAGACACTAGATAGGTCCAAGTGTCCGAACGCAACGTGATGAGCTACAGGAATGTATGAGGGTGATGAAGTAGTGGAGAACCAAGCAGCACTTACAGAAGGATGTCTCAAGATGGAACTTCTTCTGAAACCTGACTATAACTATCGACAGAAGTTTACAAAAAATGTTTTATTAAAGATGTTAAGAGGGAAAAAAAATTAGCTTCTCGCACAACAGACAAGGTTGACCTATTGACTGACTTGACTTAAGAGTTAATGACTCTTTCTTGAAAGCTTCAGACATCCATGCGGTCCATCACTAAAGCCGCCTGTCTCTAATTTGTAAAATTTTGTGGTCTCCATAGCTGCCACCAGTACTGTCTGAAGTGGACTAAAGGGTTAAGGCACTATTAGGAAACATGCCAGATCGGACATTTTTTTGCTATTATTTGCCCTTGGAATCAACTGTAAACTAATTTACACCCCCGCTGCTTTCACATTTGGTCCTGATCTCCTCCACATGTCGACCATGCCTAAATCCTGTATGTATCAGTGCTCATACAAAAAACTGCGCTGGTGAAAGTGCTATACTAGTGGATATCCCAGTGCAAGATCAACGGTGAGTCGTATAGTGACACCATCAGTGGAGGAAATGTTGGTCTACAGCAATGGTCTCCAACCTGAGGCTTTCAGTGGCATCATATCTATAATGTAACAAGTGCAAGGTTGTGACATCAATACTAGGTCGATGATGGCCTAGGGGAAAATCAAAATGTACCTATCATTTAGAGTAGAAGAGTCACCAGGTTGTGGACAAAATGGCCTCCAAAGTGAGGGTAGAAGACTGCAGGAAGCTGAGGAGGGTCTACACCAGATAAGGGACCGCACAGCACAGAGATAAACAAGGAATGCTGTAGCTATAAATGATGCCACCAGTATTAAGACAGAAGGTGTTTCTGAAAGGTCATGTAGCTGAGAGGTTCTGCATTATCCCCTTCTACCTTTCACCAGCGATACAGGATCTTCGAGAACTGCATACTAGGTCTTGGCTAATGATGTAGAACCAAAAGTCTCATCTTGTCCTTCCCAAGCCTTTGTTTGACGTGGGATTTGGTCACGACACACTTGGCCTTAAAATCTAACCAAGTGAGCGTTGTAGTGGTCATCAACATAGAACCGTTAGATTGTACATCGCACCCCCCCCTCCATCTCCAATAATATGATTCTATTACCCTTCATCACATCCCGCCACCCATAAATAACATAAATATAAGACCCTCCACCTTCTGTAGAACATTTTTGTGCTTTCATAGTTGTCACATGAAGAACCTTCTCCATGCTTAGAGTACTGAAAGGCAGTCGTAATAACATGCTAAGGAGATACGTGACTGTGTTGTACTAAAGAGGTCCTCCATATAAAAATCTGATTACCACGGTAATAAGAGACAACATGTGGGTTGAGTCCTTCCAAACCTCCTTGCTCCCAGACTAATAGATAGAAATATTTCACCCAATTGTGGATATCAGGCAGGGCAGGCTGGAGGAACATCTTAGTAACACTCAAGCCATACCAACCCGCCTGCATTATTAATCAGATTTTTAAAAAAAAAAAAAAACAATCATGGGTGCAAATCTTCTTAAAAACATATCAGAGTGGTCTCATTCACAATTGTGGTAATAGTGGGATTACACAAATAAAAACTTCCAAAAACTGCTTAAATCAAACAACATCAACATAACACAAGGATCGTATGACCACAAAAATTAGAGCATGTATACTGGGCCTACAGGGAAGCCATTATGGACATTGGCCAAGGTAAGGTTTTGTATACTACATGACTGCCTTTGCTTCTCATTGCACATTACACTTTCCAAAATTCAAACCATGTATATGTATACTAATAACCCGCTATATACATGTGTACACACAGACGTAACTGGACACCTACTGGTCCCAGTCTATTTTCCCTTTCGTCAGATTTCTCACCGATTGCGGTTGTGACAAAGTGACTAAGAAGAAGCCACAGTGTTGGTCTGAGAGGTCGGACAGGATCATGGATGAGCATGATGCCTGCCTTAATAACATACAATGTATGTAGAACATATTTACACATACACATATATACATGTAGATACACATACAGTATATGTTAGATGGTTGGAGGAAAAAAATAAAAATAAAAATTGAGGAATGGCATTTGGGAGGCTCTCCACTCCTCACGGGCTCGGCCATGCCATCATAACTGCATGGTTCTGAACTTTACACTATGACAAGCATCACTGGATCGGAGCTGAACCTTGGTCACTGGTGTGGAGAAAAGATACCGTACCGGTGCTGCATCATCTACTTTCCAAGCAGATGTACCTGCAGGGACAGCATGGAATTAGTAGTGAAGAAGACAGTCACTGAAGATGACGACCATCTTGTAGTGTGTTGTAGATTAATTAGCCCACGACTTTCTGTTCTCCGTCTTTTTACGGGCATCTGCCTTCAGGTTTGCGGCTCTATCGGGCTTGGCCAAGGCGGTCAATGCTGCGAGATTTCCAGCAGATCCGGACAAGCCCCCCGTTTTCCGGTCTTCTGTTCCTCCCTGCAAACGCAATCCGGCACTTCTTCTCCGGGCAGTACCAGTGGCTTTTTTCACTCTGTTAGGTCTCACTAGGACACCGTAGCCTGGGTTGCATTTGAAGTAGTGTTTGCCACCGACAGAGCCGTCATTTTTGCCTTAGGGTGAGGAAAAGAAGAAAATAATGACTTGAGGAAAGGACCTCAGTAGAACTCTGAGAACTCTATCTGGTTCTGCTTCTGGTGTGACATCTAGATCAACTCTACCTGTGTAGCAGGGCAATATTTTCAGGATGTAGGTTTTATTATGCTGTGATCAACACTGCATTGCTGGGGGGGTCCATTCATGGGGACTTCATTGACTACTAGACCCAACTACCCAACTGCTACCAAGAGCGGGCAAGACGAATTTCGAATGCCGTGGTGGTCGAAAACGCTTCTGCTCCGCTCAAACTTCTTGCCGCTAGTCATTAGTCTTAGAGATCAGGGGAGGAGACTGGTAGGTGAGGAGGGTAGTCCTCCTTGAATACACAGAAATCTAACATTTATCACCTATCTTCACCAGTTTTAGGCTGGAAGCCTAAGTTTTATGCAAGCCATGCATAAAAGATGGCCATGAAGTCAGCTAATTGCTAATTCCTCTTGGAGATCAATCAAGGGTAGATAATGGTGCCCGGTAGGGTCGATATGTTGCACTGTAGGGTAGATTAGACTATGAAGGGGATCTAGAGGTCTATATTAAAGAGGTTCTGCAGTTCTGTAAAACTCTATCCTCTGGATAGATCATCAGCATCTGATCGGCGGGGGTCTGACACCCGGGACTCTCGCCGATCAGCTGTTTGAGAAGGCAGCGGCGCTGCAGGAGCTCCGAAGCCTTCTCTGTGTTTTCCTCAGGCCCAGTGACGACACAACTAGTATCACTGGCCTGGGCGGGGCTAAGCTCTGTTCACGTGAATGGAGCTTAGCCCCGCCCAGGCCAGTGATACTAGTCGTGCCGTCACTGGGCCTGTGGTAAACACAGAGAAGGCTTCGGAGCTCCTGGAGCGCTGCTGCCTTCTCAAACAGCTGATCGCGGGGTACCGGGGATCCTGGGTGTCGGACTGCCGCCGATCAGATGCATTAACATTGGAATCTATGATGATTTCAATGCTTTCCTATGGAGCCCTATTACACAGAAGGGCTCCATAGGAAAGTCTATGCAGCAGCCTCCTGTCATTCACTATGACAGGGGCTACTGCATACACGCGCCAACTTCTCTGATCGCCACATGGGGGAGCCGGAGCAACACTGTAAGCACGCGCTTCCAGTGTTTGTCGCTCTCGGATGCCGTGGTCAGGATTGACCGTGGCATCCGCGGGATTAAATGTCCACGATCGGCATTACTGCCGTTAGTGGACATTAGCCGCGGGTGACTGCTGTATGAATCAGCATTTCACCCGTGGCCATGACATCCGCTCTGCTCAGGAGCGGGCACCATCTTTAAACACCTGCCCAGCGCCATACTATGGGCGTGAAGGGGTTAAAAAAAAAACTGTGGCAAACTCCACCAAGCTCTACTACATGATGATGTCTTCACAGATCCACCAACAATGTATGGCCTATGAGTTCCCTAAGAAGAAGGTTTCTTACCAGCAGGCAGATCAAGCTCCACACCGACCCACATTCCTTCCTGAAAGTCTGCGGGTCCAACGTATCTCACGATGCCGTTCTTATTGGTCCCGACGGTCACATATTCGCCGTCTTTCAACCATTCAGGAACCTCCTGAGACTCCTCCGTGTCGGAGGTTGCTTCCGATGGGTCTTCACCACTTCCCACTTGGTCCTGTAACTTTTCCTGACTACCCTTTAATACAGAATCTGTTCCCACCACCTTCTCTGAGCTTGGCGTTTCGTCTCCGAGCATCCGTGTGAAGGACTTCAGCTCGGACGTTTTCACCTTTTGTATTTTGAAAGGTGACATTACAACTTTACTTTGGAGTACGTGGTCGCTGGGTAGAGGTTTGGGTCCTGGAGCAGAAGAATCCTTGGGGTCTTGGTTTTCAGAAGATGTCATGCTTGTTGCTAGGGGCTTGTCTTGGGAAGGAACGGAGAGGTCTACAGTTGGACATCCTCCGGTACTTATAGGAACATGAATGACATCAACAGCTGATGTTTTTGGATATGGCTTGGTATCACGTGTGTTTTTAGAACTTAAGTCCTGATATTCCTTGTGATTTGAGTCTTTGGCGAGAACCGGTTGCTCCGGCTCCGGCTTGCTTGAGAGATTATGGTGATCAGATACTGCATCCAGCTCGCCAGTATGGTCTTTCTCAGGCTCCTGGGAGGTAGGTACTGTAGCCAAGCTAATATCGGTGGCCATTGGACTCGATGCTTGTCCTGTAGGCACGTCACTTCCCGTGTTCAATGCCTCTGATAGTGTGGCTGTGGAGACACTGTGGGAGAAGTATCCGCTCGAAGCTTCACTCAGTGGGCTTGGAGGTCCTTCCTGGGACTCTTGTCCTGGAGAATCACAGACTTTTGGTTGGGAAGGCACTACTGGTGTCTTGTCACTTTTCTTATCTTGTACTGGGGAGCGGGCAATCACTGGTTGACGGACCCCAGTCCATTCCTCATGGTTAGCCTAAGCAGTGGGAGAAATAATCAGTCAAAATGTCTGAATTACTGTTCAAATCGTATCTATTTCTCTCATATCTATCTATCTCATATCTATCTATCTATCTATCTATCTAATTATCTATTAGCTATCTATCTATCTATCTCATATCTATCTAATATCTCATATCAATCTACCTATCTATCTATCTAATATCTCATATCTATCTATCTATCTATCTAATATCTATCTATCTATCTATCTATCTAATATCTCATATCTATCTATCTCATATCTATCTATCTATCTAACTAATATCTCATATCTATCTATCTCATATCTATCTATCTATCTATCTAATATCTATCTATCTATCTATCTATCTATCTAATATCTATCTATCTATCTATCTAATATCTATCTATCATCTATCCAGTCTATCTATTATCTATTTGTCTATCTATATATTTATCTAATATTTATCCGTCTATCTATCTAGTCTATCTAATCTCATCTAAGGCTAGTTTCACTTTAATAAAGGTAAAGATATCTGGTAAGATGTTCCGGCCTGTACCAGAGAGCTTTACTGCTAGTGTGAAATTTGCTCCCCCGGTTTGATATGTGTAACAGCATATGGGGTCTGAGCACTTTTCTGCCATTTTAGACCACGTTTTTTCCGTGATTGTATTTGAACATTTACATCTGGAGGTGTGGCAACTCCAGGTTTGTATGTGCTTTGACTTAGATCTGATGGTAACATTCTGGTGCACCTGTGCAGCCTGAGTCACATGAGTCATTGGTAGGTGGGACTCATAGTCTCCTCCCTCCTCCCATTGTATGGAGGTAACTAGGAGTAGGTTGCTGTGTGTCGGCCTATATGCTCCTTCCGTAATTGCCCATACGGCATAGGTAGGTTAGCGTTAGGTCCCGAGCCACTCTGAGATACCTTGACGCGGTGCTCGGGCTCCGGTATGTTCTTGATATAAGAATATATTGGTGAAAGTCTCATTTTAACATCAGTGTGAGGGTTTAGCCATATATTATCAATTGCATTACCGTCGCAGTGCACCTTTATCAGTGATTGTTTGATTATATAGTTCGCCACATCCGCACAATTTGTTACCTTGTGTAGGATGGTTTTGTGGTACATGTAGGGTGGCCATCCGTCCGGTTTTTGGCCGGACAGTCTGGTTTTTGGACTCCTGGTCCTCCGTCCGGCTAAAGGCCAGGACGGACGGCCAGAAGTCCTCCTTTTCAGGGGCGCAGGAAGCAATGAGCGCTTCCATCAATACAGATGGAAGCGCTCATTGCTGGAGCGCAGGAGCTGGGTCCTGGTACTCACCGCTCAGCTCCTGCGCTCCGGTACCTTCATTGCTGGTCTTCCTGTCTGCGCTGCACACGCCTGACTGGTACAGCGTCAGGACGTAGTGCGCGCACTCTGACCTGACGCTGCACGCAGTCAGGTGACAGTGCAGCGCGGGCAGTGAAGAGAGAAGAGCGTCGGAGCGGAGCTGCAGCCCAGGAGAGGTAAGATTTTTATTTATTTTTTATGGGCACAGTGGGCTATCTGAGGTCTGAAGGGGGCACTACAGGCTGATCTGAGGTCTGAAGGGGGCACTACAGGCTGATCTGAGGTCTGAAGGGGGCACTACAGGCTGATCTGAGGTCTGAAGGGGGCACTACAGGCTGATCTGAGGTCTGAAGGGGGCACTACAGGCTGATCTGAGGTCTGAAGGGGGCACTACAGGCTGATCTGAGGTCTGAAGGGGGCACTACAGGCTGATCTGAGGTCTGAAGGGGGCACTACAGGCTGATCTGAGGTCTGAAGGGGGCACGAGGGCTGATCTGAGGTCTGAAGGGGGCACGAGGGCTGATCTGAGGTCTGAAGGGGGCACTACAGGCTGATCTGAGGTCTGATGGGGGCCACTGTGAGCTGATCTGAGGTCTGATGGGGGCACAGTGGGCTGATGTGAGGTCTGATGGGGGCACAGTGGGCTGATGTGAGGTCTGATGGGGCACAGTGGGATGATTTGAGGACCATTACAGCGGGTCCTTATTATTTCTGGGAGCACTACTGGAGACACTATGGGAAAATGGTTTCTATTATGGGGAATTATTACTACTACCAGGGGTACTATTGGGGGTGTTACTATTATTAGTACAATATGGAGGGCACAACTGCTAAAAAGGGATACTGGTGGAGCATTATCACTATTGGGGCACTATTACTAATGGGACACTCTAGGAGACAATTATTAGTGGGAGCATGGTGACTATATGGGGTCCTACCTATATGGCACTGTTATATCTACAGTATAGTATTTGGGGACATTGGGGAGCACAGTGGGCGCAGTATTTTAGGCAGCAGCAGGATAACAGTAAAAGTGGGTAATCTATGATGTCTTTGTGGCAGAGAGAAGATGGAGCTGAAAGAAGTGTCATGGCGGTGTGGGCCAAATAGAGAAGATGAGAAAAGAGAAGATCTACATCAGGAAGAGGTCACTGGATGTAAGAGGTAAGTGGTGCTGTATCATCTGGTATGTCTGGTGCTGGTGAATGTAATGTCCATCCAGATATGTGTCACCTGCCGGTATATGGTATGTTACTGCTGCAGCCAATCAGTGCTCTAATGCTGAGAACTGGCTGCAGTGGTCACATGCCTTACACCTGCCCATCAGTGTGCACATCACCAGCACTATGACAGATGTGCACACTCGCCCATTACATGCCTGTCAGTCTTTGTTTACGTGGCAGCAGCAATGATGCCAGAAAGTCCAGCGTGTCACAGACATCACCACTGCAGCCATATAACCAAAGCATTCAATGTCAGGGAGGGAACAGCTGAGAATTGTGGATTTCTTTTCCATCTGCCATATTTTATTTTTAATTACTGAACAATCCTCTTTATTCTAACCACACTAGAGCGGTATTTTTATAGTTAGGCTTGCTGGCTTGAATTTTCACGTGGTGGGGGTGTATGTGTGGTAAGAGCCAGGGGAGGTGTGATGGGTGACGGTGTACGAGCCGATTGGGGGGCGTGGTTTAGCAGATTGGGGTGTGGTTTAACATGTTGGGGGTGTGGCCGAAAATGTCCTCCTTTTTGAGATTAAGCCGGTGGCCACCCTAGCTACATGTGGTCCGCTGCAGGCATCCTCCATTGTATGCATTTTTGCCGGGGATTGCTGTTAGCAACGGATCACATGTGCAGGAATTGCTCCCCTGGTTTGATAAGCGCAACAGCATATGGGGTCTGAGCAATTTTCTGCCACTTTAGACCACGTTTTTCCGTGATTGTGTAGTGTGAAATTAACCTCATCTATCTATCTCATATCTATCTCATATCTATCTATCTATCTATCTATCTATCTATCTATCTATCTATCTATCTATCTATCTTCTATCTATCTATCTATCTCCTATCTATCTATCTATCTATCTATCTCCTATCTATCTATCTATCTATCTATCTCCTATCTATCTATCTATCTATCTATCTATCTATCTCCTATCTATCTATCTCTCTATCTATCTCTCTATCTATCTATCTATCTCCTATCTATCTATCTATCTCCTATCTATCTATCTATCTTCTATCTATCTATCTATCTATCTATCTATCTATCCTATCTATCTATCTATCTATCTATCTATCTATCTATCTATCTATCTATCTCCTATCTATCTATCTATCCTATCTATCTATCTTCCTATCTATCTATCTATCTCCTATCTATCTATCTATCTATCTATCTCCTATCTATCTATCTCATATCTATCTATCTATCTCCTATCTCTATCTATCTATCTATCTATCTATCTATCTATCTATCTATCTATCTATCTATCTATCTATCTATCTATCTATCTATCTATCTATCTATCTATCTATCTATCTATCTATCTATCTATCTATCTATCTATCTATCTATCTATCTATCTATCTAATCTATCCTATCTATCTATCTATCTATCTATCTATCTATCTATCTATCTATCTATCTATCTATCTATCTATCTATCTATCTATCTATCTATATCTATCTATCTATCTATATCTATCTATCTCATCTATCTATCTCATATCTATCTATCTCATATCTATCTATCTCATATCTATCTATCTATCTCATATCTATCTATCTATCTATCTATCTATCTATCTATCTATCTATCTCATATCTATCTATCTCATATCTATATCTATAGATAGATAGATACGGAACGGACACGGAAAAAACGGAACGGACACAGAAACAAAATACGGTCATGTGAATGTAGCCTTAGATTGTGAGCCCCATTGGGGACAGTGTGATAATAATGTCTGTACAGCGCTGTGGAAAATAGTAGTGCTATATAAGTGCATAAAATAATATCTATCTATCTATCTATCTATCTCATATCTATCTATCTATCTATCTATCTATCTATCTATCTATCTATCTATCTAATACTTAGCTAAAATAATAATGCTCTTCTCCCTTGCTCAAGAGTCAAAAATCCATGGTGGCATCAATGCATTGAAAAGGATACAACTTGATGTCGTCCCCTCCCCCTCCCCCAATATGACAGACTGGGAGTCCTATAGATTTTCGGTGTGACCGGCCAAAAAGAGGAAGTTTTGGTAGGAAACCTCTAACGCCCAGGGGTCACCTCACATGTATCAGGTCGTGAAGTGTTAATCCTGTTACACACCGATCACCTCCTGCAGAAGGACAAACTCTGCACAGGGAAGATTTTTTGCTCCTAATATTTACTTGAGCGCTGATTTATGGGACAGGCCTGGTCCTCTCGCTGCTCAGACGGCAGGATTTATGGCTGCTGGAGGGCCGCAGTGATCTATATGTCTCTAGCAGTTCTTTGGCTGCACTTAAGGCCCGGATAAATCATGAATTTTCAACTGGCTGCCAAAGATTTATTTTTTTCGCTTCCAAATTTTCTTCCCCACCGCCTTCCATTTTCCTGGGGGCCTGTCAATTTACAGGTGAAGAATTTAGAGGCAGCTTCTGAGATTAAACAGACCATTTCTCAGATCTATTTCCCAGAGGCAACATGTACTAAACTTGGGTAATCAATAGTGTCTGTCAGAGCCAGAGTTATGGGGGACGCTCCTGAGAGGGGGGCGTGACATGTCCTGGAAACTCAATTGTTAGAAAAGCTAAAACTTCATCAGAGAACAGGAGCGCCCTTACCTCACGGTGTAATTACTATCATAATGACGGACACAGGTTCATTCAGGAGTCCAGGACTGCCCACCTGCTAACACTACATTTCCCAGCATGCTCTGGAAGTACAGTATGGGAGGAAATAGGAATAACTGTCTATATAGTGTCATAAAACTGCACTCTGCTACATGCTAAACACGTGTAGCAGCGCTGAATTTGTCATTTGTTCAATACGGAGCTGACTTATTGGGCGCCGAGTTGAGTTTTTAGTATTTAGTAAGCAGTATGGTTAACCTGCGGTCCTATGTCACATGACAAAGCCAGGCATCACCCAACAAAGGCAGCACCATGTCGCCCGAAAAAGCGGGCACCGCATCGCCCAAAAAAGGCAGCACTGCGTCGCCTGAAAAAGCAATCGCTGACAAAGCCAGCACCGCATCGCCCGACAAAGCCAGCACCGCTACACCTAACCTCTAACAAACTCAGCTCCGTAAACCAAGAACAGCTCTGCTGCATCTGACAAATCTAGATCTAGTGATCCTGACAACCAGAGCTGTGCTACATCTCACAAATCCAGGAATATAAAAAATATATATTAGTTAGGATTTAGATGGCCATAGCCAGGGGCGTAGCTAACGGCTCATGGGCCCTGGTGCAAGAGTTCATCTTGGGCCCCCCCTTCCCTCAGTGCTTTGTGTGTCTTCCTATGCGGCACAAGGGTCTTTGGGCCCCCTCAGGCTCCTGGGCCCGGTAGCAACTGCTACCTCTGCACCCCCTATAGCCCCTGGCCATAGCGGGTGTCACTTACCAGCTTAGGCTTCAAGGCGCTGTCATCGATACTGGCCGACTGGACGATAATCCGAGGGACAGCCTGCAAGAAACAAAAGAAATATGGAAGGTTATCCCACATCTTCCCACGTGGGCTCAGCTCAATGCCACCAGTGAAAAAAACATTACAACTTCCAGTACATTCCAAAAACTTTACTTCTAGTTTTCTTAATGGGTTTTTTCCAATCCAGTAGGAAATGTGTTAAATAAAGGCATAAAAATAACCCATCTGCCTTATCCTGCCACTCCTGTGATTACTTTGCTGCAGCGATGACTAGCGCACATCCAAGTGACCACTGCAGTCAACGAGAAGTGATGCCTGCGTCTATGACACTGCTGAGCTCAGTGACTGGCTGCAGCAGTCATGTAGATTTGTATGACATCATTAGGAATGGACAAGTAAGTTTAAAGGCTCATTCAGACGGTCGTATGCTGTCCGCAAAAATGCGGATCCGTTTTTTTGGTGGACAGTTTAGCATGTCCGCAAAAAAAAGGGATTGCGTTCCACATTTTTACGGACCCATAGACTTTAAGGGGCCACATCCTGATTTTCACTGACAAGTATAGGACATGTTTTATTTGTTTTGCGGAGTCATAGAACGGAAGAATAGGAGTGAATAGGTCTGAGCAACTTTTTTTTTTTTTTTTAATTGATTACATTTCTGGCACTAGAGATCAATTTTAAACTCCTGGAAACGGCATCTAAGGTCTAGTGTACAGGTATAATAAAAATAAATTACAATAAGGCACAGAATAATGTATAAATAAAAAAATATAATACAACAAACCACAAAAAATACAAAAACATAAAAATAAAAAAAGTATTAAAATAACTGAATAAATAATATAAAACATAAAAGAACATTAACGAATAATACATATTAAAGAAAATTAAAATAGATAAAATACAAATAAAACAAACTAAATAACATATGAAATACAAGAAACCACACATAAAAAAACACAAATAAAATGAGTAAAAAAAAAGAAATGTAAAAATAAGATACTGTTAAAAAAAAACTAAAACAGAATATTAAGATACATGAAAAAATATAAAACATTTAAATACAAAACGTGAAATCGTGAACATAAAAGAACAATATTAAATATAACAAATAATAAACAAAGAAAAATATTAAAGCGAAAAAACAAAACAAAAAAACAAACATGCATATAAACAGTACAAACCTCCTAAAACTAGAAATAGATTATGATAAATATAATAAATAATTAATTTTAATTTTTTTTTTTATATATATAAAAGTATAAATAAATCCTGGATATGGAGTAGAAGCCGGGTACACAATAACGGCTGAATTCACACTGACGCAATGTAATTATGGGTAAGGATCTTGATAACCTGACCGCCACCAGATTTTGAAACATGAGACACAACGGCCTGACAGTATTCACACTGTTATTTTTCAGCAGATCGGTCAACATCGTTATCATTCTGGTTTTACCAGTCAAGATTCAGCTAATGAGAGCTCAGCTGCAATACCGGGTGAAACCTGCTGACAGGTGTGGCGCTATTTGAGAAGAGTGCAGCCATGTTTCTCCAATTCTGTACAACCCATGTAAGTCGCCTCCGTTATCTTCCAGGTATACATACGACCACACGCCCACCAACTTTGGGTTCACCTCAGTCATTTTTTTTTTTAATATCTCCCTTGGACACAATCACAACACACACAAATAGAAATGTAATAGGGGCCATGCATTAAGAAAGCCGGGGCTCTTCATCAGTTCCCAGCATCTGCCCATATATTACATAAGTAGTGATAGCTAGAATGTAGCGGAACAGGACATCACCGCTAGCTCAGCCCGAATCGCCATATATCTCATGTCTGTAGACATAATGCTTTGACGAGCGGCTCTTTACGGGTCCCTCCTGGATTGAAGCCATCAGAAAGCTGAGAAGAGCAAGGTCTATTTCCACCTGATCGCTCTATAAATAAGGTTAAGGACGTCTATTATAGGGGCTGTCATAGGAAATGGAGGGAAAGATGAGACAGGTTATTCTTAAAGGGTTTAACAAGTTATTTGCCGGGAGACCAAGGCAAAAAGGATCAGTAAAAAACAGAATCAACCCCGTTTTAGCCTTGGACATTTGTCAACTTTTTTTTTCTTTAAATTGTTTTATTTATTTTAATTTTTTTTTTCTTAATTGGTTCGACCAGATAATAAAATATGAGCATCTTACGGTCATTAGCAGAATAATGAGAGTCTTTCCTGTACAGAGCAGATCATTTATTTTATGGTCGTGTTTAATATTTCTCCTGTGAGCACTTTACGTATTGTATGCAAATCATAGAACAAATGTATAAAACACTACATCGACATAATGCAAGAGTTCTCACCCAACAACTGGTCGAGGTGGTCGCAGGTAGCAGCATCGAATGCGTAAAAGAGGTATTCTGGTTATCATAAATATAACTTATGTTTTAGACTAATTCATCATCAATCATTACCTAATATAATGTCAATTTCACATATTTACCGTTCAGTAGTTATAAAGTACTTTTCTTCCCCTGTTACCCACTGTGTTCCTCATAAGTTACCATGGCACTGACCTGTAGTTCTGAGCCTTTGTCAGGTCGGGCATGCTCAGTGTGTTGCTATTAGTTCTCTAGCTAAATGTCAGTGTGCTGCTGATTACTGAGTAGAGGGGATGTGTCTGCACTGTGATATCAGGCAGCCAATCAGTGAACAGCAACACTCGTGAACAAGCAGAAACTTACAGCAGGAAAGCTAGGCATTGTGGGGATTGTAGTTTTGTGAGGGAAGATCAGGAGCCATGATACTCAGTGTGCTGCAGGCTCACACAGGAGCTAGACAAATGGATTCCAAGGTAAAATGAAGATCTGTTTATATGTATAGTTATGGGTTCTGGTTAGGTCACAGCTTGCAGCCTTAATGTAGTTTATCAAAAATTAAGTTACTGTACCGGACTGCCCCTTTAAGGTGTTCATGGAAAAGGGAAACATTGGGTTGCGCTGAGGAGCTAGACACTAGGTTGAGATGATGACATTGGGTAGGCAGGTTAACGAGGCATTATGTTGAACTTATTAATTAAGATGTTCTGGGAAGAAGACACTTGATTGAGAAGATTTCTGAGAAAAAAATAACACTCTACTCGAAGAGAGAACATGGATTGGAAAGATTTCCATGAAAAAAGGGGACACCGAGTTGGGGCCATTTCAAAGGGATGATATTGGATTGAAAATACTTTGGAGAACATGAGAACATCCGGTTGATCAGGTTTGTAAAAAGAAGGTGGCACAAGGCTGAAGATATTTGTTTGAAGGGGTTTCCAAAACAAAGAGAGAACTAAGTTTATGACCTTTGAAGAAGAAGAGGACCCTTAGAGGACAGGGTATCAAAAATGAACAGTCAACTAGGTAGAGGACCTTTCAGAAGAAGAGGGCACTTGAATGTTTAAGAGAGGAGGACCTTTTGAGAGATACAGGGTTGGCAAGGATGTCAAGAAGAGCAAAGTACTGTAGGTTAAAAACTTTTTTAGGAAGATGAGGCCCACACAGTTAGTAAGGTTTCCCAGAAGAAGAGGACATGAAACATTTGGTTGAAAGGGTTTAAAAGAAAGAAAAAAAAAGGTCACAGGTAACATTTCCAAAAAAAAAGGGCATTGGATATCAGGAAACGTTCACTAGGTTAGCCAAGTTTTCAAAAAGAAGATGGCACTAGGCTGAAGACCTTTTCGTAAGAAGAGGACTCTTGGTTGACTTGGTATCAACAAGCAGAGGGCATTAGACTGAGGATGAGAGACTTGATTGATAATTTTTAAAAAAGGAGGACCTTTTGAGAGATACAGGGTTGGCAAGGTTGTCAAGAAGATACTGTAGGTTAAAAACTTTTTTAGGAAGATGAGGACACACAGTTAATAAGTTTTCTCAGAAGAAGAGGATACTGGGTTAATTATATTTCCAAGAGGAGGAGGAAATTTTGGGAAAGATAAGATATTTGGTTGATAGGGTTTGAAAGAAAAAAAAGTCATGGGTGAAGTTCCCAAAAAAGGGCATTGGATTAAAATATATATCAGGAAACGTTCACTAGGTTAGCCAAGTTTTCAAAAAGAAGATGGCACTAGGCTGAAGACCTTTTCGTAAGAAGAGGACTCTTGGTTAATTTGGTATAAAAAAAAGCAGAGGGCATTAGGCTGAGGATGAGAGACATGATTGATCATTTTTACGAGAAGATGACCTTTTGAGAAGGACATGGTTGACAAGACTTCCAAGAAGAGAGCATTAGGTTGAGGATCCTTTTTGGGAAGTAGAGGACACACAGATGACAGTGTTTTCCCTGAAGAAGACACAGGGTTGAAAATGTTTTGAAGAAGACAAGAATACAAGACTGAGGACCTTTTGGGAAGCAGACGCTTGGTTAATATGGTTTCAGAGATAAAACAATGGGTTTAGTATCTTCTGGGAAGAATACTTGGTTCAAAAGTTCTCATAGTAGAACAGTAATCAGCAACCTCCAGCACCCAAGCTGTTCTGAAACTGCAACTCCCAGAATCCTTCTTTCACTTCTATGGGAGTTGCAAAAACAGCTGTGTAAGTGTGCATGCTGGGAGTTGTAGTTTCACAGCAGCTGGAGTGCCGAAGGTTGCTGATCCCTGTAGTAGATCATGATACAGAGTTGAAGTCCTTTTGGAAAGAAGACACTTGGGGAAATATATTAAGACTGGCCACTCTTGATCTCCCTGCGCTGGCGTGAGATGCGCCTAATTTATCAAGATGCCTAAACAAATTGAGGGCATCTCTGCCCTGCTGGGTGCCAAAGTTTATGCCAGCTAGAGGCTGGCGTAGACTTCAGCTGTAACTTCCACCACTTTCTGGCAAAAGTTACCGTAAATGCGGCAAGCGGTGCGAAGCCCCCTCCCTTCGGGTCAGCCCCACCCATTTTATTGCCACTTCTGAAAAGTGACGAGAAGCCTAAATTGTGACTTTTTTACTCCACAATAGTAAGAGGTTTAATAAATGCCCCTCACTAGGTTTCAAAAGATGTCCAAGAGGAGAGAACACTTGGTTTATAAGGTTTCATAGTAAACAAAAAAACTGGGTGTAGGACCTTTTGTAAGGACATTAAGAACACTGACGTTGCTTTGCAGTAGTTTTGAGGAGCTCAGGTGCTTTTAAGATGAAACGGACACTAAAACTTTGACACATTTTTTGTAAGACACTCAAACATGTTCCAGACACTAAATACCCATGGCTTCAGAGAGTTTAACAGTTAAACTGAAACTCATGAGCGGACTTAGATTAGACACTGAAGTTAATCTGGTTTTGTGACAAAAGTGTATAGTCTTTTTTTTTTTTTTTGATAATTTTTATTAGATTTTCAAAACAAAAAAGACAATTTACAACTCTATAAACTTGCCAATTTTATACATACAATTCAGAAAGTCTTCAGACCCTTTCACTTTTTGTGTTGCCGACTTGTGCTAAAATAAAAAAAAAAATTCAAGTTTTCCCCCACCAATATGCACTCAGTACCCCATAATGAGAAAGTGAGAACAGAATGTTAGAAATTTTTGCCAATTTATTGAAAAGGAAAAACTGAAGTTTTGCGTGGACATACAGTAAGTATTCAGACCCTTTGCCACGGCGCTTGACATTTAGCTCTGGTTCCTCCCATTTCTCTTGATCATCTTTGAGATGTTTCTACGCCTTAATTGTAGTCTCCTGTGGTAAATTCAGGTGATTGGACACGATTTTGAAAGTCACAGCCCTGTCTGTATAAGATCTCACAGCTGACAATGTATATCAGAGGAAAGAACTGCCTGTAGAGCTCAGAGACAGGATTGCGTGGAGGCAAAGGGGACAAAAACATTTCTGCTGCACTGAAAATTCCCAAGCGCACAGTGGCCTCCATAATTCTTAAATGGAAGTAGTTTGGAACAACAGCATTGTCAGCTGTGAGACCATATATCGACAGGGCTGTGACTTTCCAAATCATGTACAATCACCCAAATTTACCACAGGTGACTCCAATCAAGGTGTAGAACATCTCACAGATGATCAAGAGAAATGGGAAGGCCCAGAGATAATTTACCATAGGTGACTCCAATCAAGGCGTAGAACATCTCAAAGATGATCAAGAGAAATGCGAAGCCCCAGAGCTAATTTACCACAGGTGACTCCAATCAAGGCGTAGAACATCTCAAAGATGATCAAGAGAAATGGAAAGCCCCAGAGCTAATTTACCACAGGTGACTCCAATCAAGGTGTAGAACATGTCAAAGATGATAAAGAGAAATTGGTAGCCCCAGACCTAACTTACCATAGGTGACTCCAATGAAGCTGTAGAACATCTCAAAGATAATCAAGAGAAATGGGAGACCCCAGAGCTAAATGTCAAGTGTTATAGCAAAGAGTCGCCCCTCCAAACCAAGTAATGGAGGGAGAACGGCCTTGGTAAGAGAGGTGACCAAAAACTTCCAGAAGGCCAACCATCACTGCAGAAAGAAACCTCTCATAAGTAAAAGACACATGGGACTTTGCAAAAATGCAAAAGGACCCTAAGACCTTGTGTCAGTTTCCCCTTTTTTTTTAGTTTACCGATAAGAGTGCATGATGAGAGTGATAGCCCGAAGGGGAGCAAACAAGGAGAACAGAACCAACTGATTAAAACACCGAACTCCCAGACGCTTTTCAACCTGGTTGTCAGGAGGGATCAATAAGATGCACCTGACGTTGCAAGTTGTACAAATGTGGGGTTAATCCTTCACCTCTCAGAAGCGCCTGTCACTTTAATATATGTGTGTGAGGTAGGACCCTGGCAGCGGGAGATGGATGACATTAGTGTCATTTACTTTCACGAGTCATTAATTCCTTCCTGCACAAATCACATCATTGTCAAAACACGGAATAACCTTAATATGAAAGAAAAGTGCAAGGCAGCAATCTGTCTCCGCTAACTGCCCTAAATCATCGGGCGGACTGAACCTGGAGCCTGCAAAAGTCTTGGCACCTCCCTGATTATTAAGGGAATAATTGCTGAACTTCTGTAATAACAAAGGAGGCAGGATGATGAGACTTGTAGTCCTGCGGAGAACCCACTCTGCAAGGACCAGTGGTTCCCTCTCCCCGGCCTGACGTGACCCTGCTAATGGATAATCGCATGTGAAGAGTTTATTAGATATGCAATGACTCTGGCAGCGGGTCCCAAGTCCTCGGAGATCTCCAGTAGACAGCGCGTTTCAGACAATAGCGAGATATGGAAGAGGCAGAGTCTGAGGAAGCACAGTGCATCTGTATCCTTCAAAAATAACTGATATACAGATGTAGCAGAGCTCAAATTGTGATTGGGATAACATGGTACTTGCATTTATGACTGTCACACTGCGGTGGTAATATGGTCAAGGACTCAATATTCTTAATTAGGTTATTTTTTAATGTAAAAATATCTTAAAACTCATGATTTGGGAATCCTTGTGTCAAGGTAATGGAGTAGATTTTCCTGTAGTCCAATGTAAAACAAAAAAAAAAAACCTGAGAACATTTCATTGGGAGCAGCACTGCAGTACCATTCATGACCACTACACTGTGTATTGAGCTGTGCTGTTTCGGGGCCTGGTTCAGTTACAATAGCTCCTGCACACAGCTCATTTACGGGAAGCTGGACCCCTTTAAATCTGATATTGGTAGTCTATCCTGAGGACAGGCCATCAATATCGAAATCCTGGAGAACCACTTAAAGGGGATGTCTTATAAGATAATCCCTATGTTCTATTAGAGTATACAGATGTAAGAAAGAGAAGTGCTCTGCTCAGGACCCTCCCAAGCCAGAAGGTAAAGCCACGGTGTCTCCTACTCTGGTGGACCCAGGCCTTCTTTACATTACATGGATAGCCATTTATTAGGAAGCCGCTGAAAGGGATGAGTGGCCAATTGTCGCTGATCCCCAGGGAGGAGACAAACTCTTTAAAAATCTTTAACACCCCATCCCTACTGTAAAAGGATCTCTTGCTGTCTTTCAAGAAACCCCAGTTGGCAAACACCTATGTAGGACTTGTCCTGCATTACACGGACAATCCACTGATTTGAATGGACAAAGTGTAATACTTCATTTCCCCTGTGGTGGCGCTGCAGTGAAACTGAACTCTTTTCGTCAGGTTCCCCTTCAGCTTGAGGTCCTAGGACACTTTATTATCCAGAAACCCATCTAACAAATAGATATTGTCCAAAATGGAGAACCCCTTTAAGATAAAAAATAAAAATAAAAATAGGGAAACAAAAAATTTCAAAGGCAACCTAAGAAATTAGCCTTCCCAGTTCTAAACAAAGGATCGTTAAGCCTAATTAAAGACTTTTATTTTCTTTCCGGAATAAAAAGAAAAAGATAAAAGGAACGTTGTCATTGCCGATTCCGGAACGAGCCTCCACCCCAGCCCCGGGCCCATCCGTCACTTCTACAGCTCACCTGTCACTGGACAATTAAACACACATATATATGGACATGACCCGCGTCCCGGTCCAGAGCCGCGGCTGAGACGTCTTGCAGATTTACGGTCTCACCTTGTGAAGCAATCATCTCTAATTAGGGGCCAGATTTTATTAAAAGTGAAGGCTCCGGAGCGGCTGACCCCGCACAGACCACACATTACACTTTAAGTAGACACAAGGCCAACATTATGGAAATGTTATAATTACCAAATGTGCTTACACCGCAATGAGCTGCATCGCGCCCCCGGGGCCAATGACATTAACAACTCAAGTAATAAAGTGAGGAGAGATTTCTTAAGGGCTCCCGCCGCCCTGATCTTTTGCTCCAGATTTTTTTTTTTTTTTTTACTTTTACTATTAAGAATACTTTTTTTTTTTCTGTTCTATTTAATCGGTTCCAGAAACATTAAGACTTTAAAAAGATTTGGGATATTTGATCCCTCTTGCGACGTGGAGTGGCAACGCTAGGGATACAGGTCACATCCCCTCCCCCAACCCGTTGGTCCCACATCAACAAGACAACCTAGATTTCTGATGGATAGTAAATGGGCCAGCCTATTTTTGGAGGTGAGGGACTTATAACCGATTTAACGCTAAAATGTCTCTTTCCCTCTATTTTACCTTGTACCCCTCTAAAAAAAAAAAAAGGAGGTCTAATAGTAAAATACAAAAAAAAAAAAAAAACCTAAAAAAGTTTCCAAAAAATTGCTGCATGTGCTATAACTGCTGATTGGAAAGCATCTTATTGTGTTTGTTCAAGACTGTAACTTTGCTGCTCAGAACCGGAGATAATTGAAAGTTATCTAATTAGTTCCGTCCTTTGTGTCTTCTCCAGGCTGAGATACTGCGGGTGGCCTGGTAATCCAGTTGTCGTCCTGTTCTGGAGGGAACCGCCGTTCCAGTACATGGAAGTTCAAGCTGCTGGACAGTAAACTGCCTCTCTATATTACACAGACTTGTTTTCCGAAAGCATAAAAAGAAGGCTTTAAAGCACCTAACTGTTTTGCCCGAGTCCAGCTCGGGCGGTGTGAAAAGTAGCTAACTGGAGGGGGGAGGGCTGTTTTAGATGCTGCTATCTCCAGAATTGTAGCAGCTAGAAACATGTAACTGGTCTTGTTTGAAAGCTGACAGTCCAGGTTTTCCTACAAGACCAAAAATCAAGTCAGGGATAATCGCGGGTAAAACCTGTTTTTACTTTCACTTTCAGCTGCATTTACAGCATCCCAATTTCTATCAGTGATATCTTCCTCTGTCCTGAACAGATTGCTGTCTGGTATTGTCTGAAAGCTTGGAATGTCTGCTTTTAAATAAGACCAGTTGCATGTTTCTAGTTGCTACCATTCAGGAGGCAGCAGCATCTAAAGCAGCCCTCCCCCCTCCAGTTAGCTGCTTTTTCCACTGCTGGAGCTGGACTCTGGCAAAACAGTTAGGGGGTTAAAGGGTTTTCCAGGAACCACCAAGCCCTGCAAGTGCCCCTGAATCACACGTAACTCGCCTACAGAAGAAAGTTTGTAATATACTTAAGCTATGTTCACATTTCTGGCACTGGAGCATACTACCAGAGTTACCATATCCAGATATTGATGGTGCCCAGACACGGTAAGACGGTAACCGGAGTTACGTACAACAGATGTGTACCTTCGCAGTGGTCTGGATTGGTTACAAGACACTACTCTTCTAAAAATCCAGCTTCCGCTGACATCACATCCTTTATCTGGGTTCCAGCCAGGGCTATGGACAAGATGACACTAGCACCGTGGATGGGGCCCTGGTGCACGGGCCGATGAGGTGGATTCATCAGTTTGGACACGCACCAGGGAGAAGAATAGTTCTGGCCCCACTCATAGCAGAAGGGATGTCCTCTCCATAGCCCAGGATGGAAACCTGATAAAGGACGTGATATCGGCGGAAGCTGAATTTTCAGAAGAGGGGCGTCGCAAGACTGGTTTCCTGAGCTGCCGATCCTCGTGACTTTAAGGCACCAAGTATATTACAAACTTTTTCTACAGGCGAGTTATGTGTAATTAAGGTGGGTTTGCAGGGCTTGCTGGGTCCTGGAAAACTCCTTTTTAAGTCATGCTGTTGCAAGGTGAAAATAGACAAAACGAAGAGAAGATGAGATGTGTAGAAACAATAATGTTGGCTACAACCCCCATTTTTTACAAAACAAAATCAAGAACAACTCAAATTGTCACACTGGCCACTAGAGCAGTCACAACAGGCTTCTCGTCTACTTCAGATCACTTGTCAACTTTGCTGTTCAGATTGAGGCAGACTGAGCAGAGTCATCTCATTATCGTTAGAGGGTGAGGAGTTAATGACAGCTCTACTGTACTGCTGGAGGTGTAGATATGGCAGAATAGTAACACTATACACAAAACACATGGGGACACTTTTATTAAAACCGACGTTTTAGACGCCGATCTTAAAAAAACGCCTTAATATGGCGATGGTTCCCCCAAAGTTATGAAGAAGTGCCAGCCTCTTCATAACTTTGGCGGATCCTCCACCAGTTCCAAAATTAAGACAGCTTCCGAGCGGTCCTAAATATAGACCTTTTTGTGAAACAAAATGTTAAATAAGATGGTCCTGCAGGTCCGTCCCCTTCCCCACCCGTGCCACGCCCACTTATTTAGACCTGGCGTATTTCAGCTTAATAAATGACCCTCATGGTCTCTCGACATACAAGAGACTCTCACGTTGAAGGGGTTATCCCATGAAAATTACTTACCCTCTATGCACAGAATAGCTGATAAATGTTAAATCGTGGAAAGGGTCTGACCACTGGGATGTCCTACGATCCTGTGGTCCCTGAGTCACCTCTCTGAATGGAGCAGCAGTGTAGCAGTGCGCATGTCGGGCCACCACTCCATTCACTTCTACTGAACACTACAGCTTCATTCATTGAGGAGATGCCCCCTCATTTTTGGGATCACAAGGGGTCCATCCCTGAACCCAGCCTGAGCCAGTGATAAATCTGGTGCAGTTCTAGACAGCCGGCCTAAGCTTACGCCATCTTGAAGATTAGTTAATCCGTACCAGCGTCTTTTCAGACAGGACATGACTTTCATTCCAGAACCCAATACGGAAACTGTATTTTCAGCTCCTCAGAGACATCAGGAGAAGGACCAGAGTCTCTTCTGTCATTTGGCAGGAAACCGATGTTCATAAATTGGACTTTGCTACTAAGGATGGAAATATAATTTATAGGGGAACATCGGCTTCTCTGCCTCCATGCGGTGTTAAGAATACAAAGTACAAGCAGATGTCACGGGGACAATTCAGAGACAACGTGACTACCCAGGACTGAGGCCACAATTACCTGAGGGGCCACCAAGGTTCCCGGGGGCCTGTTCTTCTCATCCCGTTGAGGAAGTAGAGATTTAAGGAGTTTGGGCATCTGAGGCACGAAGGATTTGACAGGGGTCAAGTAGGAGGATACTGATGCATCGTGACCTGTCGAAGGAAAACGTAAAGGTCATGAATTTATTTACTGTATATGCTATTTATCATTTTGTACAGATTTTGTTTCACGATTGTTTCTTCTCCATTCATGTCTAAAGCTATTATTGGGATTACAGAACGCAGAGCATATTAGGACCTCTGGGGGCAAACAGATTTATGGAGAGGTGTTTCTAGGAGCAATGCTACCAAGAGCAAAGACAACAATATGACCCCCTCCCCCCCCAACATATGGGCTGTGCAAGAGTTAACTGGAAACCCTGGTTCCTTGTGGTTAATGGAGGTAATTTAGGGCAGTGCGCCAGTGATTTATTGCTATTTATTCTTTATACAGGTTGGGGCAGATACAAAGCTCCAGATCTCCTGCTTTCCTTCGGACTTACATGATAAAATTCTGTTTGGCAAAAGCCTCCACTAGAGGGAGCTCCACTGTATAGGGGTTTACACAGCTCCCATATACACTGATCTCCCCCTAGTGGTGGCAAAAAGAATTTTATTAACTCCACTCGGGTTCTCAGTACTAAGTGTGGACATGACAGAAGGGTGGGGCTAAATCGCTGCTTGTTTCCAAGGGCAACCACAAGATCTGTTCCAGCTGCAGTGGAGAAAACATAAAATGACTCAAAATTGGTGCAAACACAGTAAAGCAATAAATCTGTATCCACCAGCACCAGATAGGATATGGATTTTTTTAGTTTTAATGCTTTAGAATTGATGTCAAATAACAGGTTCTGACAGTTACCGGAGTCCTGAGACTGGTCGCGCCCTGATCCTGCAGCCGTGGCAGGTCGGGGCGAGGTGCTGCTCCGGTTGGACAGGGTTGAGGACTGTGACACGTCTTGCTGGCTCTCCCATCGACCCTATGAGAACATCAGATGAGCGTTATGTATTAGTAGGCACTGAAATATCACCTGACTTTTTACCCCATGTTAGGAGGAGCAGTTTGTGCTCCAGAGCTGTCCTTCTTATGGAAAGCTGCAACCACATTAACCACCTAACTGTTCTTCCCGAGTCCAGCTCCGGCAGTGTGAAAAGTAGCTAACTGGAGGAGGGAGGGACGCTTTAGATGGTGATATCTCCTCAATTGTAGCAGCTAGAAACATACAACTGGTCTTGTTTGAAAGCTGACAGTCCAGGCTTTCATATAAGACCACGATAAGTCCAAGCCATGAGGAGAAATCACTGTTAGAAATCAAGTCAGGAATAATCGCGGGTATAACCTGTTTTTACTTTCACTTTCAGCTGTATCAGATATCAGTGATATCTTCCTCTTTCCTGAACATATTGCCGTCATTCTGGCATTGTCTGAAAGCTTGGAATGTCTGCTTTCAAATAAGACCAAAATAACAGCTAAAGTCCAAGAAACAGAGGAGAAATCACTGTTAGAAATCAAGTCATGAATAATCGCAAGTGAAACCTGTTTTTACTTTCATTTTCAGCTGCATTCACAGCATCCCGATTTCTATCAGTGATATCTTCTTGTCCTGAACATATTGCTGTCATTTTGGTATCGTCTGAAAGCTTGGAATGTCTGCTTTCAAACAAGACAGTTGCATGTTTCTAGCTGCTACCATTCAGTAAGTAGCAGCATCTAAAGCAGCCTTCCTCCCTCCAGATAGCTACTTTTCCCACTGCTGGCAATTTTGGTGTCTACTAAGAACTGTTTGGTCAATTGGTTACTCACAGACATTTTCCTGCTCTCTTCACCTTATAATATCTGGACATCTAATATTAATAAATACATTTTTTTTTAGCAAATATTTGAAAAATTTGTGTGCATTTGGAGCAGGTGACAAGTGCCATAAATGATGTCCCGCCACCCCCCCCCATACCGCTCTGTATTATCAGGAGGACAGAGGATGGTCGGGTTCACCTTGGGAGAGACGGCGGCTCCCGCGGCTTCCAGCACTGATCACCTGCCTCGAACCAACTTAATCATTCCCAGTGACGGTGTAAATTGCCAGTTACAATGAAGAAAATGCGCGTCTGACTGAAGCCAGCTCCCCATCCCCTCCCCCCACCTCCTGTTAAAGGACAGGAGGGTTTACTGTCATAATAAAATTTATGCAGTAAATTCCATTTAGAAAAAACACCCCTGGGATGAGAAATCCGAGTTCAGAACGTTCCTGCAAAGTAAAGTCTTACAAAAGGTCTGAGAGGAGATTTGGTGGTAATGAGAAAGATGAAGGGAGGGAGGAGATGCCAAATGCAACAAAGTATCAAGACGTGGAACATCAATTGTGAGAAGACAGACAATGTAACAAGGAGGTAACGATACCCTGCATCGTGTCATTACCCCCGGCGTCCTGCCGAGCCGTTTCTGGAGGTTATTACTGCTTATTTACTGTGGGAGACAAACGCTGGAGAAAGTTTCTGAAAATTGAAGGGAAAAGTGGAAGAGGAAATAGAGCTGACGGAACAGCGCCAGAGCCGGACACTCCTGTGTGGCCAGGAGGGACGAGGGCAAAATCTCAGTGGATCCATATCTGCATGGTTCTTTGTTATCACTGACATAATCAGCATCGGCGACTGTCCTGTTATCAGCCACATGGGCTGGGGAGAGCCGTATCATAGAGAGAACTGTGCAGCCGAGAACATACAGCTGCCTTGTCCTCTCTATCTCTTCACTATACTCATCTCTTATGATCCGATTAGGAGGCCAAAACGTTCAGTGATTAGTATTGAGCGAACTTACGATTTGCAAGTTCGGCGTTCGGGTTATCTAAGAATTCCGTAATGGGTTCCCTTACCACAGACCATAACGGAATTCTTTGACGGCATGTACCACGGAAGCCTATAAGAGGCATTCCGTCGTAATAGAAGTCTATGCTGGCCATAGACTTCTATTATGACAGAATGCAATACCGAATGCCTCTTATAGGAATACTTAGATAACCTATCACTATCAGTGATCAGTCTCCTGTGACAGCAGGAAAACACTGATGCCTGGGGGTTGCGGTGGTCAGCGTAACCACTAGACCCCAGGATATGCGGCACTGACCCTTTCGCTGCCCTTCATTTGACTGCCCTAGGCCACCATGGATCCATTCCCTACATCAACCCCTTCTCTGCCCCAGACCAAAAGGGATACTATAACTCTACAAGACACCCACTTACCATCAAGGATACTGTAATTAACCCCATCACTGCCCTAGACCACCATATATAGTAACATTGACCCTTTCAGCGCCCCAGACCAAAACAGATACTGTGAGTAACCAGCTCACTGTCCTAGACCACCAGGGATACTGTACTTAGCCCCATTACTTCCATAAACCACCTGAAACACTGGCATTTACCCCTTTATTGCCCTAGACCATCAGAGATCCTTACTGTAACACCTTCACTTCCCTGGACCACTGGGAATCCCGTAGTTAGCCCCATCACTTCCACAGACACTAACCCCTTTACTGCTCTAACCACCAGAGATCCTTACAGTAACCCCTTTACTGCCCTAGACCAGCTGGGAGACGGATATTAATTGCTTTTCTGTCCTACACCACCAAAGGATGTAGATAATAACCTTCACTACACTAGATCTGAATGCGGTGTACTAGTATTTGTCTAGGTGTTACATGGCCATGTATACCTTGCTGCTTTATAGCTATTAGGGTGCCACAAGTTAATATTTATTTTTATGCAGTTTTGAATTGCCGGGCTTAGAAGAACCAGTGCCTGGGTCCCCAAATGCCCCAATCACTAGTTAAAAAGGCTTAGAGGGAACGTTGCTTTTAGGATTTTATGAGACCCAGAGCATCCTGATTGCTGGTTGAGACCCGACAGTCCTTTATATAGCAGTGATTCATAGGCTAGGACTCAAAGTCCGAACACCGGCTCTCTGAAACCCTTAGCACTGTTAACTTGTATGGATTTTTCAACGGGGACACAAAGTGCCACCTAGTGGCCAAAGAAGGGACAAAGGCTTTGTTTCTATTCTGCAAATTCAGAACAGTATAACACACTATGAAGGAGCACTGGTCTACATGCTGCAGGTCTCCAGTTGTTGTGAAATTACAATTCCCATCATTCTCTGAAAGCTCCCCATCTGTCAAGGAATGCTGGGAGTTGTAGTTTTGCAATGGCTGGTGAGCCACAGGCTGGAGAACGCTGTGACGGAGCAACACAAAATCCCAAATCTTCATTCGTGGATAAACAGTCTGCAGCAGCGATGCTTTGTGCACCAGACGGCTCGCTGCAGATCTCAGTGATTGACTATCTGTCGTCTCCATGAAGTGATAAATTATTTCATCAGAGAAAAATGTCTCCTTTCCTGTAATCGTATCAATAATAAACCCCGAGATGTGAGACTGGAAAGTTCAGCAGAACATCCTCAATATTCATGTCAAACCCAGAGTCTCAAGACAGCAAAAGCAAGACATTAATGCAGAACACAAAGCACTCAGGGGAGAAGAGGGGGATACAAAGGGGCACACTTACTCTGTTACCCGCCAGATTGTGCTGCGCTCCCAGCTCCCCTCGACTCCCTGATAACTGGAACACAAAGAGAAACAAAAGTGAATTTTCACCTTTTATCATCATGTCGTATTTTGGTCCAACGTTCTGCTCAGATAAAGCTTCATTCTTCTGATACAGAGCTCCAAATCCGCTGCACCAATCAGTAATGTCAACCTGCAGCCACCACTAGGGGGAGCGTACTGAATACTGTGTTATTATTGAATCCAATGTATAAACCGTGTACAGTGAGCTCCCTCTAGTGGTGACTGTAGGCAGCCAGAATGTCATCATGTACCTCTACAGTTAAGCAGGGGATTTGGAGCTCTGTTTCACGAAAATAGGGTCCTGGCTGTGAGAATTATATGCAGTGGCCGGGTTTGAGGTAGCCCCAATGCTACGCTGGGTGCCCCAGACACCGTTGAGGTTTCACCACATGTTGCTGCTCTCCGGAAGGGATTGTAAGGCGTGGGGCACCCAATGGGAAATAAGTGCATAGAGACAGGGTCTGCAGTAAACCAGGGTGCTTCTTTACTGGAGGACATCAAGTGTAAAACGATACAGGCGAGGCATAGGGTCGGCTTCTATAGTCTCCTCCCTGGCAGAAGAAGGGTTTGATGCTAAGGAAAGGCCTGTGCGACTTGTCCCTCTCTCAGAAGGCTGGTACCCTGGTCAAAGGCTAGAGGCCCACAGGCTCCTTGGTCACAGGGTTGGTGACTCATGGTCTGTGGCTCAACGCCCCCATCTCAGTGTCTTCCTCTGGTCACTCATGCAGACTGGCATGAGTTTTCCCCTCCAAGCACTGGTCTCTAACTGCAAAACTAGGGGTTCTGACTGCTCTTCTTTCTCGCTAGACTGGAACCTTCTAGTGGAAGGGGTGGAGTGGAGAAACTCAGCAAAAACAGATAAATTGTAACACTTTCAGTCTGTCATAGACTTACATTAGAGCTTCAATGATACTCAATGGCAATGACAGAGCAGTTTTTCCTGAGAAAAACAAGTTTCCAGACATAACAACAGCGCTAAACCAGACATTCAAAAGATCGGCCTGTCTGGTTTTGGTGGTAAACATGTCTGGCTTTGTCCCTCCAAAACATGCTCTTCTTTAAACCTTATGGCAGCAGTGGAAAAAGACCAGCTTCTTATTCAAAGTCCCAAAAGTCTCTCAGTATTTATTAACCCTTTTCACAGAAACTTGCAAATACAGTTCATATAAACGGGATATATATCACAATATATAAAATGCAGGTACACAGTATTACTAGTGAGGGCTAATGAGCTTACTGCATAATGTTTTATTATGGCGTCCAGGGCTAACTAAAGCGGCAGAATGCTCTAGAAGCCAGTCCAAAAATGACCTAAATCAGAATGGTTAAAAACCTCACTGGTGGAAACCTACCCTGTGGACGTTGGGGGAACTTAGACTTTTCCTGCTCAGCTTCCCTTTTCCAGATAGCTGCTCCTTTACTGCCACCTCCTGTATCAGGGGAGACAAAACAAAAAAAAAACATTCTGTATATTTCGTGCATACAGGAAAAAAAGCAACATTTATCCAATTTATGTATTTTTACAGTAAGAATACCATGAATTCTAATAGTATGGTAAAAAATCCCTTAAAGGACACCCTCATAAAGTGTTGCTGCGTCGTTATCTTTATGTATCTTTGCTTGTATACGTGGAAAGGAAAAAAGACACTCACACTTTATATGTATGGTTTTTGAAAAATTTAGTAAAAACTATCTGAACAAAAAAAAAAAAAAAAAAGTGCTGCTTTTTCTTTCCTTTGCTGGTTTGTCCTATTTGTGACACACAAAATAAAAAATGAAATGCCGTATTCTTATGATTCCTGTAACACCCCTCTAATTTAAGTAACAAAAAAATAAAATACAAATGAATATAAAAAAACTAAATAAAAACATTTACAACATATACAACTGTATAGTGGTCATACCCTACAAATCGGACATTGAGGTCTGTGATAAGATTAGGGGTTGTGTGGGATGAGAATAAAATGTTAAATTATACATTTTCTAAAAAAATTTCCGAGAAAGTTCCTGATGCGGCTGTAAAACGGAAATGTTCACTAAAGATCATTCATTCTTTGCCCACTTTTTATCAGCGGAGGTGATTTGCTGATTCCACTCAGGTCAGTTCTTCTTAGTTGAGAGTAAAGAGGCAGAAAACCACATCTACCATCATGCAATGCACCCGATCTACAGTCTGTTCATTCTTCGCATCATGCCGCTCCACTTTTGCTTGGACTGTCTTGCACCGATCTTGAGTTGCAGCATGTCTTCCGGAGCTGCCACCTTGAATCCTTCCGCACTCTGCTTTCAAGCATCATCCTTAGAGGTGTTCTTATATCCAAGGATCATGGATGGCGGCCATGTTTAAAAGACGCATTAGGAGAACATCACCCTCCTTTTCAGTACTGTGACCAAAATTGTTCACCACACACCCTAAAGCTTGTACTGGTCGAAACCCTTCAGGTCGGCAGTGCTATACACGCGGCAGAGCCGTAAAATGCATGTACAGTTCAGGATGCTCCAGGGCCCACAGCGCAGCCGAGGAGACAACCTCCCCCAAATACGACTTCAAAACTTAATTAACATGATATTACTTTATTTTTCACAGAAAATACTCCATTAAACATGTCCACAAAGAGACTACAGCGTATCCGCCAAAAAATCCCATGTGGTGGTCATACACCTACTAAAACTAGTCATGAAATGTGAACCTTTAAAGTGAACCTCCACCTGTAATCATCATGTCGGTATCTAAGTTCCAAAATTCTGCATGGATTCATTTCTTTATGGCAGACACAGCTCCAAATATCCCCCATCGATACAGAACTAAAAGATAACATGCAGCCACCACTAGGGGGAGCTTACTACCTACTGCTACATCATTGAGTTCACTGTATACACAGTATCCAGTAAGCTCCCTCTAGTGGTGACTGCAGGCAGCAAGAATGTTCATTCAGATCTGTGTCGATGCGAGAGAATTGGAGGCTCTGTGTTTTGACTGGTATAAAAATATAGTAGAAAATTCATCAGCTTGTCAAGTTGACAGGCTCAAATCGGTGGGAAAAAGCCCCAAAATATGTGATACTTACCTTACCGTTCCCCCAGTTTCAATGCTTGAAGGTCCTCCATCTTGTCTGCTTTCTGGTCTATCTCAACAAGCAGGAAACGGGCGATGTGCCTCATGCAGCGACTGTGTGTTGAGAGCGCCCATGAAGCAGAGAGAGTGGAGGACCTGAAAGCATCGGGACAGTGGGGAATCGGTAAGATATCACTTAATTTTCAGCATCAGGACAACCCCTTTAAAGAACCACGAACATCATTTTAGGAGAACATTTTGAGAACAAAAGGTTGCTCCCAAATTTTTGGAATTGTTGGACATTTATAGCATATATGACCAGAAGACAAATTCCCTTTACACTCAGTTCCATCAAGAAGTTTATAAACTCTACAAACGTAAAAAATTTTTTACAGCATCTAGTCCGGAGCAGATCTGAAGAATTCGGGAGAAAGGAAGCAAAATACAGTTCCGCAAATGCAACCTAAAGGCCACTCCCTAATGAGTGATGTCACTGTTTTTCACAGTCCACTCCTCTTCTTATGACATCACTGCTTCTTGGGTCTTTTGTCCTCCTCCAGGTTCAAAGTTCGTGCCGAGACTTCTTTCAGCTTCCAGATAACTCAATCTTAACTGTCAGCCAGAAACAAGTCCACTTTTTCGCACCAATATGCATCATATTTTGCGCCGTAGAGAGGACTACTGCTCTGTGGCACCATACGTGTGCTTTCTCTTGGCGTTTTGAAATTGTCCCAGCTCTCTTGCAACAACACGGGTGGGGCAGATGCTCTCCTGCTCCAGTCACATTTCGGAGGTGGTAAGTATGAGCGCTGTTTGGTGCCGAGTCTCTGTTTGACATAGTACCGAGTCTTGTCTTCCGAGGACTTGTCTTCGTTCGAGCGGCATGGATTTCGATATCCTCTGCCGATGGGGCAGAAAGCCTGTGTGACAAGGAGGAGGAGGAGTGAAAGACGTTAACGTCTCCAGTGCTCAGGTAAAAAATAAAATCTCCAAGTGTTGTATCCCACCACTAAACCACAAAGGGGAATGTCTTGTCTCGGGCATGGAAGTGTGTTTGATGTGTTGGTGGATCAGTCCGGGAATGGTCTGTAGAAAAAGCCTTCAGAGATGTTCATGTTCCAAGTGTGATGGGTTGTGAGTTTCTTCAGTTTCCAATGTTTTTATGGTGTCTAAGGGGTTCTTGTGCATTCGGGCTGATAAAAAATTAGGGAAGGGAAATTACAGGGAACATTTGAGCCAACCATATCTTGTAGGTCACCCACTTGGACCTGAAGACCATTACGGTACATTATATATCACATGTCACGATTTAAAGGGGTTGTCCCACGAAAAATATTCTACAGTTTCCAAACCAGCACCTGGATCTGAATACTTTTGTAATTGCATGTAATGAAAAATGTTGTATAGTTACTGAGTTATTCAGTAAAATGTATGTGTATAGTACCACTTAATTTCTTATTTCTTTGACCTGCTCACTGAGAAGGCCGCACATGCTCAGTTTCATCTTTCAACTGCCTCCTAAGTTGTGATAGGGAGAGCTGAGACACGCCTCCTGAGCTGTGATAGGGAGCGCTGAGACACGCCCCCTGAGCTGTGATAGGGAGCGCTGAGGCACGCCTCCTGAGCTGTGATAGGGAGAGCTGAGGCACGCCTCCTGAGCTGTGATAGGGAGAGCTGAGGCACGCCTCCTGAGCTGTGATAGGGAGAGCTGAGGCACGCCTCCTGAGCTGTGATAGGGAGAGCTGAGGCACGCCTCCTGAGCTGTGATAGGGAGAGCTGAGACAAGCCCGCTGAGCTGTGATAGGGAGAGCTGAGACACGCCCCCAGAGCTGCAGTGGAAAAGACACTCCCCTTGAGCTGTCACCTTGATATAAATCTAGCAAAGTAATGAATGAGGAGATCTCTGGATCCATGTGAGATACAGGGCTGGTTCTGGCTTTGTTAGAAAGAGGTAGTCTTGTACTATATGATGTCTGATTTTCATTTTTTACATTATTCATGGGATAATCCCTTTAAGGCTTGGAGAATTGCATCTGACATCTCCATAAGGAGAAACAGTACCTCCCCCGTACATTACAGGCACACGCTTAAGCAATGTTTTACATGTAATCTCCATCCCACCACGCCTCCGAAACTGGTCCAATACTTATATGAGAGAACGGATGCCAATGATGCTCCTAAACTGTTCCAAGTTGTACTGTTTGCAGCAAAATAGGATGTACATAGTAGTGCCACCTTGCAGAAATACCACACTACAGTGACCATATTAGCGTACGAAAGACAGAAGTATGACAGCCACACATATAAGCCCATACTATTACTCTAGCAGTGCCCATAAAGTAACCACATAGTACCACAGAGTCGTACAAAAGCAGTGCCCACAAAATTGTGCCAGCGTACAGTGAGTTCAACACATTTGTCTCTTCCAAGGCTTTAAGGTGGGACCTTAAGCAGTCAAACGGTTGCCATGTATTCCTGCGCCAACCTCTGTGGACAGATATCAGTACCGTAAAGTACTATATGGAACTATACATCTAAAGGCGCATCTGCACCGAGCAGGCAATTATCGGTAAGGGACCATTCCTTCCAGATAACTGACTGCTCATCAATGGTGTGAAGAGCTGTGTTTACATGCAGCGATCACCTCCACTGTATGGGACGAGCGTTGGTTATGGCTATCAATCGTCCATTCTGGACAGTAGAAGTCATCAGTTCAAAAATCTCGGAAAGATGTTTTTTTTGTTTTTTTCTGGCTGCTCTAATGGTAGAACTTAAAAATCAGGCAGTCCAAAAACTCTGTTCAGTTCATTTAATCTCAACAGTGACTCAATGGAAATCAGTTTACAAAAAGTTTCATAGTGTTGTAAAAAATAAAAGAAAAAAAAAAGTTTACAGACCTGACGGAGCCGGTCCAGGGTGAGGATGTTCTCTACGGCCAGAACGCTGCGTAAATACTTCTCGATGTAAGCTGTGGAGTTGTCATAGTCCACGTCTGCAGCCATTCTGGCCAAGGCTTCCCGGTCCTCCGCTCCCTGAGAGTCCTGCAGGCATAGAGATCACTGTCATTTCAAATGTATATAGAAAATATAGAGGTTTTTTATCAACCACTTACAGACTGTGAAGGAAAGATACATTTAATGTGTTATCGCAAAATGCAAAACATAATTATTATATCGGCAGATCCAAAACTGTGATTAAAGGCCATGGACACCTAGAAGGCGATTTGTATTTTACTTATTGTGGGCCATTATTATTTTTTTCAGTTGTTTTTTACTAAATGTTTTCAACAGTTTTTCCTCTGCAGCTGTCAGTTTCACTGCCTCTACAGACTGTTGCTTCTCCTTCTTAGTGAAATCCTTCAGAGAGGTTCCCCGACGGCTCGATCTGTAGCCCTCATCTGTCCTCTACCTGCACTTTCCTAACAGCTCATAAACACTCATTTAAGCTAAATTCTTATGAAATCGATAAGAATCTGGCTTCAATGACTGTCAGGGTAACTAGAGATAAGAGCTGCAAACAGCCATCAGGGCAGCTCTCTGATGGGTTTTAATGAGAAGGAACAGTCTACAGATACAATGAAACTGACAGTGGCAGAGGAAAAAAACTATCGAAAAATGGTAATAAAGTCCAATTGAAAAAATTATTTTTAGCTCAAATTAAAGAAGAACTACCGCAAAAGATTTTATTCCATGTCCTGATAGAAATGTACATGATGTAATCTGTAGTGAATGTCATTTTCTTATCAGAGGCTCTATTTTTGAGTTATATCTCCCTGATGCTTTCTCATCTGTGTCATGTGACTAGGAATCAGACTCGCCAACTCACACAGCATCTTATGTGTGGACAGGAAGTCTAATCCTCTATGCATTCCTATGGGAGCCTCACTTTCAGTCTCATAGGAATGAATAGAGCAGTGACTGGCTTCCTGCCCTGGGTCAGTTGGAGGTCAGGGAGTTGGTCACATGACCCAGCTACAATAAGAAGAGAGGGGATAACTCAGAATTACAGTCTCTGATAAGAAGATTATGCACCTAACAGGTCAGAGAATAAACATTTTTGCGGGAGTTCCTCTTTAAGTAGAATACAATCATAAAAGGGAAAAAGTCCCCACAGGTGTCCACAGCCTTTAAAAATCTCTTCAATGTTAACATCTTGAATACTTTTTGAGTCCTCTATTCTCATATTTTCATGGTTATATGTATTGTCTATATTTCTTTTATATAGTTCTGTCTTTGTTTATACACCTTCATTAGAGCACCTTTACCTGCTTTGATAACACGTACAATTAGGCGATTTCTTGTTCACGTGCCTATTTGCTTTTGGTCTTATAGGGGTTGTGCACTCCCCTCCTGGTCTGACCTGCAAAGAGAAGCCTACTTACCTGCTTCCTGATGCTGGCTCCCAGCTCCTGCGCTCTCCGGACTCAGCAGCTCTGCTTGGGTCCCTGGGTGGCGTAAACTTCCGTATTGACACTGCTGCAGCCAATCGTTGGCTGCAGCAGTGACCTGCTCGCCTTGCTTCATGGGAAGCGGGTCACCGTTGCAACCAGCAATTGGCTGCAGTGGGTTTAAACTAGAAATTTACATCCATGGACCCAAGAGGAGCAGCTTAGAAGTGGGCAACCAGCCCCTGGAAGTAGGTAAGTACGCTGCCCTTTGCAGGTCTGCCTGGGACGGAGCGTTTGCCAAAACACAACTCCTTCAAAAAGGAGTTGCTTCATCAATACAGCGATTGCACTGTAATTGTAGTCACATGGTCTATATGAATAGTTTAATTGGAAGAAAATAAAGTGATTGTCTTTACACTGAGATATTGGTGGCTCTTAAGAATTGAAAAGTTTCGCATCTCGTAATGGTGGCACATATTACGGCTCCTCTGACCTACGACCTGCCCTGTTGACACTTTCCAGAACTGTCGATGTAGTAAAGTAAAAAGTGTGTAAAATCTCCAATTTACAGCAGAGACATTACATACTGGATATCACGGATGACAGAGGAGTATATACTGTGTATCAGACCGATGAAGACGTGAGCTCCACTACAGATAGTCCTCCGGAGTGGAGAACCGCAGGACATATCGATCGGCTGAATCAATCTGTATTCTGCACAATAACTATGAGGCCGCCATCATCAAAGAGCCTTTGTTGTTGAAATGACAGCGTAACCTTTATAAAGCAAGTGTCTGAAGGAATGGGGGAGAGGCACCGACGGGGCGGCCTCCAACCCCCACAGGGAAGACACAAGGGGGGATGCTCATTGTGATCGTGGCCTCAGGAGACCGCTACAAAACCAGAGAGAGTGGAACGCTAATTAGTATCATAATCCACGGATACTGTAATTACCCAGATCTAAGCAGACGACAATGCAAAGATATTGATTCATATCTCCAGCCTTTGTGGTCGAAAGACCGTTGTGGTCGAAACGTCGCACATTTGATGAATAAATGAAAAATGAATTGAAGACCTGAGAGTGCTGCGGTTCCCTTATACTATTTAGGATCCCGTTACCGACATCTGCCTCCCTCTATAACCCTATAAATCATGTACGTACAGGTAGTACTGCCTCCATGTATCTCAATGTAGATGATGTAGGTATAGATAGTACTGCCTCCCTGTCTCTCTCTATAGATTATGTAGGTACAGATAGTACTGCCTCCCTGTCTCTCTCTATAGATTATGTAGGTACAGATAGTACTGCCTCTCTGTCTCTCCCTGTAGATGACGTAGGTACATGTAGTACTGCCTCCCCGTCTCTTGTTGTAGATGATGTAGGTACAGATAGTACTGCTTTCCTGTCTCTCCCTGTAGATGATGTACGTACAGATAGTACTGCCTCCTGTCTCTCCCTATAGATGATGTAGGTACAGATAGTACTGCCTCCCCGTCTCTCCCTGTAGTTGATGTAGGTACATATAGTACTGTCTCACCGTCTCTCCCTGTAGGTGATGTAGGTACAGATAGTACTGCCTCCCTGTCTCTACTGTAGATTATGTAGGTACAGATAGTACTGCCTCCCTGTCTCTCCCTGTAGGTGATGTAGGTACAGATAGTACTGCCTCCCTGTCTCTCCCTGTAGATGATGTAGGTACAGACAGTACTGCCTCCCTGTCTTTCCCTGTAGATGATGTACGTACAGATAGTACTGCTTTCCTGTCTCTCCCTGTAGATGTAGGTACAGATAGTACTACCTCGTGTCTCTCCCTGTAGATGATGTAGGTACAGATAGTACTGCCTCCCTGTCTCTCCCTGTAGATGATGTAGGTACAGACAGTACTGCCTCCCTGTCTTTCCCTGTAGATGATGTACGTACAGATAGTACTGCCTTCCTGTCTCTCCCTGTAGATGTAGGTACAGATAGTACTACCTCGTGTCTCTCCCTGTAGATGATGTAGGTACAGATAGTACTGCCTCCCTGTCTTTCCCTGTAGATGATGTACGTACAGATAGTACTGCCTTCCTGTCTCTCCCTGTAGATGTAGGTACAGATAGTACTACCTCGTGTCTCTCCCTGTAGATGATGTAGGTACAGATAGTACTGCCTCCCTGTCTTTCCCTGTAGATGATGTAGATATAGATAGTACTGCTTCCCTGTATCTCCCTGTAGATGATGTAGGTACAGGTAGTACTGTCTCCCCCTGTAGATTATGTAGATACAGACAGTACTGCCTTCCTGTATCTCCCTGTAGATGATGTAGGTACAGATAGTACTGCCTTCCTGTATCTCCCTGTAGATGATATAGGTACAGATAGTACTGCCTCCCTGTATCTCCCTGTAGATGATATAGGTACAGATAGTACTGCCTCCCTGTATCTCCCTGTAGATGATGTAGGTACAGATAGTACTGCCTCCCTGTATTTCCCTGTAGATGATGTACGTACAGATAGTACTGCCTTCCTGTCTCTCCCTGTAGATGTAGGTACAGATAGTACTACCTCGTGTCTCTCCCTGTAGATGATGTAGATATAGTTAGTACTGCCTCCCTGTCTTTCCCTGTAGATGATGTAGATATAGATAGTACTGCCTTCCTGTATCTCCCTGTAGATGATATAGGCACAGATAATACTGCCTCCCTGTCTCTCCCTGTAGATCATGTAGGTACAGATAGTACTGCCTCCCTGTAGATAATGTAAATACAGATAGTACTGCCTTCCTGTCACTCCCTGTAGATGATGTACGTACAGACAGCACTGTCTCCCTGTTTCCCCCTTTAGATGATGTAAGTACAGACAGTATTTCCTCCTTGTCTCTTCCTGTAAATGATGTAGTTATAGATAGTACTGCCTCCCTGTTTCTCCCTGTAGATGATGCCGTTAGATAGTACTGCCATCCTGACCCTCGCTGTAAGTGATGTAGTCACTATTGCCTTGTCACTCCTTGCAAATGAAATAGGTACAGGTAGTATTGTCATTATCTCCCTGTAGTACCGCCTGCCCGTCTCTCCTTTTAAACAACTGTAAACAGACAATAGACAGTAGTTTGTACTAGAAAGCATAAGTGTTCCATCAGAGCTAACGACCTCAAGGAAGAGAGAGTATTAGGTATGACATTTAAAGCGTGTCTACACTTTCAGATTACTTTTCAGAACAAGTGTATACAATCAGTTACAGCACTATATATCACCATTATATGACTTGTAACTGACATTTTTAGCAGTTTTCCCCACTGCAGTCTACATCTATCATTCTCAGCTGTCTCTGAGCTGGTGGGTGAACACGTTGTAATGTCTCTCATAGAGCGCACATGGAGACAGAAGATTCTGCTTCCAAACTTTCTCCTACTCAATCAGAATCACCATATATGACACTAGAGAGAAGTACTGAGCAGTAGAGATGTGAATAAAGCACTTTGGGTGGGAAAGAAGACAGACTCCACAGACTTTATGAGATGATGTAATCTGATAGGCAGCCCATCTTGGTCTCATGTTCATTTAGAAAAAGAAAAGGGAAGAGCTGATAACTGGAGAACAAGGCATTTTCCTCCAATTAGATATATTACGAAGTCTCTTACAGTCACATGTACTCTTGATATCTGCAAAGTTTAACCCAATATTTTTTTAAGATTTAGCATAAAATGCATTTGCTTTTTCTACATAAAGATGGTTCAACATTCAGAAATAATGGGGGCGTTACCTCAGGGATATTGGAGACTATTTCGACAGTAACGCCGCAGCTTGTGATGTTACTTCTTGAAGACATTCTCCTTAGGAAACTCTGAGCAAATCCCTGGAGGAAACAAGATTGTAAAAATTATTACAAACAGCGGAAAGTGAAAGAAATGTCACATAAAAAGGCAAAAATGTGTAGAAAGAAAGTAAACAATGGAGATCTGGGTGTAAATCGCATGGTTTGGATATCCTCAATATGAAGCCTATATGTGGTTACCTGGCGGCTGTAGACGTTCACACATATCCGCTTCCGCAGAACCAGCTGCATCTCGGCGGGATGACTGAGCTGAACCGTTACCCTCACGATGAGGAAAACCCGCTCGTCCGCTGAGGATCCTTTACTAAGCTGGGGGCAGTTGTGGACGGTGCAATCCCACGAGGCCTCAGCCTTCACCTGTAATCAAAACCAACAAATCCTAAAGGGGTTGTCCATACAGTCTACTGAAAAAGGGCAAAGGATGGATGGAGGTAACTGCTTAGGACCCTCATCTCTTAGCCGAAGTGGAAAGTGGTTACAAAGAGCGTCTCTTGGTTTGGAGGACCTGTCCTGTCCAGATACAGAATGGACATGATGTAATGCTTCATTTCTCCAGTTAAGGTGAGGGTACAGGATAACTAATGTATATACACAGTGACTCCACCAGCAGAATTGTGAGTGCAGCTCTGGAGTATAATACAGGATGTAACACAGGATCAGTACAGGATAAGTAATGTATGTACACAGTGACTGCACCAGCAGAATAGTGAGTGCAGCTCTAGAGTATAATACAGGATGTAACTCAGGATCAGTACAGGATAAGTAATGTATGTACACAGTGACTGCACCAGCAGAATAGTGAGTGCAGCTCTGGAGTATAATACAGGATGTAACTCAGGATCAGTACAGGATAAGTAATGTATGTACACAGTGACTGCACCAGCAGAATAGTGAGTGCAGCTCTGGAGTATAATACAGGATGTAACTCAGCATCAGTACAGGATAAGTAATGTAATGTACACAGTGACTCCACCAGCAGAATAGTGAGTGCAGCTCTGGAGTATAATACAGGATGTAACTCAGGATCAGTACAGGATAAGTAATATATGTACACAGTGACTGCACCAGCAGAATAGTGAGTGCAGCTCTGGAGTATAATACAGGATGTAACTCAGGATCAGTACAGGATAAGTAATGTATGTACACAGTGACTGCACCAGCAGAATAGTGAGAAGCTCTGGAGTATAATACAGGATGTAACTCAGGATCGGTACAGGATAAGTAATGTAATGTATGTACACAGTGACTCCACCAGCAGAATAGTGAGTGCAGCTCTGGAGTAAAATACAGGATGTAACTCAGGATCGGTACAGGATAAGTAATGTAATGTATGTACACAGTGACTCCACCAGCAGAATAGTGAGTGCAGCTCTGGAGTATAATACAGGATGTAACTCAGGATCAGTACAGGATAAGTAATGTATGTACACAGTGACTGCACCAGCAGAATAGTGAGTGCAGATCTGGAGTATAATACAGGATGTAACTCGGGATCAGTACAGGATAAGTAATGTATGTACACAGTGACTGCACCAGCAGAATAGTGAGTGCAGCTCTGCAGTATAATACAGGATGTAACTCAGGATCAGTACAGGATAAGTAATGTAATGTATGTACACAGTGACTGCACTAGCAGAATAGTGAGTGCAGCTCTGGTGTATAATACAGACCTCTGTGTCATGATGTTTGACAATCTGTAGATCAAAGAACTCATCTTCCTCTTCACCGGTCAGTGTTGCGTCCCACCCGGCCGCTTCTGGTTCATCAAGGTTGTCCTGGGAGCTAAAATCGTCCGCTGCAAGAAATAATACGAGGTTAAACCATTACCACGGTCTACTAGCACTAGTTAATGAAACCACCTACAACGACAGGACAGGCCCTGAATTCACATACCATTAAGATCCAGGAAAGTAACAGGAATATGAGTTTCCATCCCTGACACTGGAGTCCTGCAGAAAACACAAAAAGATCATGGAAAATATTCTACGGCATATTCCAAAGATTAATCATCATTTCTCCAAATTTATATAATAATAATGAAAAGAATAAACAAAAAAATAAAAGAATCCAGAAAATATACAAGTCCTCGGGTCGTCCTCATCTGCCCAACTGTTAAAAATACTACTCAGCCATTTGTTATCCATGTCGGCTATGAGGATAGTGTGTCAGTGTGACCCTCATACCTCAAGATCTGCCTTAATCCAGCATTTCTAGAGTCCTGAACGGCAAGTCTGCCCAGAAAGGCGGTGATCTGGGAGCAGGGACTGTATCACTGTGGAAGTGCCTGTATTCTGGGAAAGCTGGGTGACAGCTCCCATAGAAGTTATCAAGGTGGCCATGTTTTATTCAGCTTTCCAAGAGTACTGCATGGCAAGTCTGATGAAATGCACCGATGCAAGTTACCAGAATGTGACAGTGCAGAGCTACACAGTATCTGCCACCTAGGAAAGCTGGGTGATAAACCCTATACAGGAGCGATCTATGGCAATAATGTGTCAACCAGCTTTCCAAAATTCCTGAAAAGCAAGTCTAAGTGGAAACCTAATGATATATAACCGTACAAGCTTTGCTATTCTGGGAAACCTGGGTTGCAACCCCGGGGCAGCTATAATAGAGGCCATGTCACCCAGCTTTCCAAGAAGGTGTGTCACCCAGCTTTCCAAGAAGGTGCATCACCCAGCTTTCCAAGAAGCTTTAATGGCACATCTGTCTAGAGGAGAGCAGGGAATGTATCACTGTATGACTGCGCATGCTTTGCAAATCTGGAGTCTGGGAAAGTTGTGTGACAACCCCTGTTTAGCTGTAATACTGTCCAGATTGGGTGTCACATAGCAAGCTTCGCACTTAAAGGGGTTGTCTCACTTCAGCAAATAGCATTTATCATGTAGAGAAAGTTAATACAAGACACTTACTAATGTATTGTGATTGTCCATACTGCTTCCTTTGCTGGCTGGATTGGTTTTTCCACCACATTATACACTGCTCGTTTCCCATGGTTACGACCACCCTGCAATCCATCAGTGGTGGTCGTGCTTGTGCACTATAAGAGAAAGAGCAGGCCTCTCTGGTGGCTGGGACCGTGGGAGCGCGCATAGCCTAGTGCTTTTTCCTGTAGTGTGCAAGCACGACCACCACTGATGAATTGCAGGGTGGTCGTAACCATGGAAATGAGCAGTGTATAATGTGATGGAAAAAATGAATCCAGCCAGCAAAGGAAACAATATGGAGAATCACACTACATTAGTAAGTGCCTTGTATTAACTTTCTCTACATGATAAATGCAATTTGCTTAAAGAAGAACTCCTGCAAAAAAATGTATTCCATGTCCTGCTAGAAATGTACATGATGTAATCTGTAGTGAATGTCATTTTCTTACCAGTAGCTGAATTTTTGAGTTATATAATCCTGAAGTTTCTTATCTGTGTCATGTGACCAGGAATCAGACCCACCAACTCACACAGCATCTTATGTGTGGACAGGAAGTCTAATTCTCTATGTATTCCTATGGGAGCTTCACTTTCAGTCTCATAGGAATGAATAGAGAAGTTACTGGCTTCCTGTCCTGGGTCAGTTGGAGGTCAGGGAGTTGGTCACATGACCCAGCTACAATAAGAAGAGAGTGGAAACTCTCAACTTCAGCCTATGATAAGAAGATGACAATCACTACAGATTATATCATGCACCTTTCTAACAGGTCAGAGAATAAAAGTTTTTGCAGGAGTTCTTCTTTAAGTGAGAGAACCTCTTTAAGGAGTCTGTAAAAGCTGTGTAAAGCTGAACGAGAAGCCATGTTGGGTGTCATCCAGCTTTCCCAGAGTCCTGGAAATGTACTGATGCAAGATCATATGTGCCACTGCAGAGTTACACAGGCTCTGCCACTGAAAACTCTAGGAAAGCTGGGTAGTAATGTATGCCCATAATGTGGGTCACCCAGCTTTCCAAAATTCCTGAAAAGCAAGTCTGGGTGGAAACCCAGTGATATTAGGAAACAGAACGTATTATTATGCGACCCCTGGACAGCTATGATAGCGGCCATATCGGCTGTCATCCAGCTTTCCCAGAGTCCTGAATGGCAAGTCTGATGGAAATGTACTGATGTAAGATCGTAGAAAGTACCTCTGTGTAAGCTCTGCCACTGAGAAATCTGGCAAAGCTGGGTGACAACCCCGGTACAGCAGTAATTTATGGCAATATTGGGGGCGTCACCCAGCTTTCCAAAACTCCTTAAAAGCTAGAAATGAAGAGTTGTAAGGGTTGGGAAGGATTCACTACATCACTGTATGAGCTTTGGCATAGAGGGGTCTGGAAAAGCTATGTAGCTTATTAACGCAGCCACAAGGGATGTCACCCAGCTTTTTAAGGGTCCAGAATGACAAACGTGCTGGAAAAGCAGTAATGTGGGAGCAGGGAGGGAATGGTCGGGTGACAACCCCTATGTACCAGCTTGACAGAGGAGCATGCGTTTAACCATTTATATTTCTAAGGAAATACCCTTTAAATTAACCCTATAAAAGCGGCTATGTGGCCAGTGTTAGTCCATGGATGGTGTGCATTCCCCCAGGTATCTTACCCTGACCTGGAAACGCCCCCCGTTCTCCCACCGAGCAGGGACACTCGTGCGCCGTTTCAGCATCCTCTCCCCTTGTAATTATTATGTCCTGCTAATTGATTCGGGATGTCAGCGATGGACTGGTTTACTGCCACTAAATTGTGCGTAACGTTCCTCACCTCCTCTGTCCTTTCATGTATAATTAATGCTGAGGTTTTCTTGTGGGTTTTAATTTGCTGTCTCTTAATGCCTGGAAAATTACAGAGGGGCCGATGGCTGACTGAAAGGAACCAGGCGAGAGACTTCGCGGCCGGCAACGCTCTTTTATCACCGCTTCCCTTTTAAGTGAAGAGCGATCGGGATAATTAACACAGGGGCGCGACAAGTGCACGGGCGCTTAGCGGTGATTTATGCGCCGCACAAGGTCAGAATTATTTAGATCAAGAGCAAAATATCTCAGGACTGGCAGATCGGTAACCTGGGGGGAGGAAAACGTTGAGCCCCAAACATGGCGTCCCGCACAGAACCAGCAGAATTACACCCCAAGTATCACATACGCACCTGAAGACTCATCAATACAACCCCTATGCTACATGGACAGGTACCTCCATCTATATGGCATAATTTAGATCAAGAGCAAAATATCTCAGGAATGGGAGATCGGTAACCTGGGGGGAGGAAAGTGCGGAGCCCCGACTATGGCGTCCCGCACAGAACCAGCAGAGTTACACCCCAAGTATCATATACGCACTTGAAGACTCATCAATACAACCCCTATGCTACACGGACAGGTACCTCCAACTATATGGAGTAGAGAACACAGATGTTGGAGGCCTGGCTCACAATCTCCATTCTAGTTCATCCCAAAGATGTTGGATGGGGCGGAGCTCAGGGCTCTGTGCAGCCAGTCATGTTCTTCCTCCAAACTCCCCCAACCATGCCTTTATGGACCTTGCTTTGTGCCTTGGGGCACAGACATGGTGGGTCCTTCCCAAAACTGTTCCCATAAAGTTGAAAGCATGCAATTGTCCAAAATGTCTAGGTCTCAAACTCTAAAAGAAACCCCGTTGTTGCAGATTTGTGGAGTACTTGCCTACCAACCCGTCGGTGATGGTCCGCCTACGTTTTTTTGGTTTCCTGGCCTCCAATGATGATGTGTTGGACTAACATGTCAACGCTACAGCCAATCACAGACTGCAACGGTCACACAGGTTGACAGGTCATCGGTGGAGACCACAGGAGGTCCATGGACTTCCATTATGTGTGGACGTGCCCAACACTTGCATCACCCTGCTCTCTACACTCTCTGCGAGGGAGGTGATAATGGGCAGGAGACACGTTGTGACCAAATCTGGTACATTTTCTAATTAGAAAAATTGAATTTCTAACCTTCCGGAAACCTTATACCATAAAAGCTCCGATGATCGTCAGTAACGGCGGTGAATTATCTGCCTCTCCGTGATGTGGTTACAGATACACTAGAAGCAGCTAATGTGTGGTAACTGATATCTGGGCAATTAGTAGTTACTTAAAGGGGACATGGGCTGGGCAACTGTGCAAAATCTTGTGCTCAGGAGCACGTTAGCCTCATCCCTGGAGAAGGCGGCGAGGAGGTAACGTGACCCCTTTTAGCTATGCTGAATGGCTATGGAGACACTCTGTGGTTTAAGGAGTTGGGGTCAGGGCTCTGTTCGTCCCCTGCACACACACACGAGCCGGGGGGGAGTTCTAGAGACAGATTGTGAAAAAAGGACAAGCGACTTAGTAATAAGCAGATCGCCCGGGCCCTATTTTTGGGTACTGAAGGGGTTAACAAGAATATGCTTGTGCATTACGTCAGAGGCAGCGCCCCCTATAGTGTGCCTGATGGTACACAATGGCCGTTTTTCCTCCATTAGAGAACACCAGAACTATAAAATGAAAGAATTAGAGGCCTGGCCTGTTAGACAGAAGTGCCGGTCCTGAGCGAAGATGTCCCGCCCCTTCAGGACCTACTCCGCGCGGAACACACCGGATATTCCAGTTAAAGAATGTTATTAGGTAATAACTATTAGATCTGTAGGAGTCCTACCGCTGGGACCCTCACCGATCCCCAGAATGGGGGACCTGGGACTCCACTGGGTACAGGACCTTTGTTCTCATGGTTGATGGGGGTCCCAGAGCTAGGACTCCCACTGATCTAATATTTATTCCCTATGGAAAAGGGATAACTTTCTCTAACTGTAATACCCCTTTAAGTTGTGAGTGAATTTTATATTTGGCTCCATTAACCCCCTAACTGTTTTGCTCGAGTCCAGCTCGGGCAGTGTGAAAAGTAGCTAACAGGAGGGGGGAGGGCTGCTTTAGATGCTGCTATCTCCTGAATGGTAGCAGCTAGAAACATGCAACTGGTCTTGTTTGAAAGCTGACAGTCCAGTCTTTCATAACCAAAAAGACAGGTAAAGTCCAAGCAACAGAGGAGAAATCACTGTTAGAAATCAAGTCAGGAATAATTGCAGGTAAAACCTGATTTTACTTTCACTTTCAGCTGCATTCACAGCATCCCGATTTTCCATCAGTGATATATTCTCCTGTACTGAACTACATTCTGGTATTGTCTAAAAGCTTGGAATGTCTGCTTTTAAACAGTTTCATGTTTCTATGCTGTTACCATTCAGTAAGTAGCAGCATCTAAAGCAGCCCTCCCCCCTCCAGTTAGCTACTTTTCCCACTGCTGGAGCTGGACTCTGGCAAAACAGTTAGGGGGTTAAAGGGGCTGCCCCACCAAGTATCTGATCGTTGGGGGTCCACTGACCTCAAGAGCATGGGTCCCTCTGTCCCCCCCAGTGAATGAAGCAACAGTCACACACGTGTATGGAACAGCCTAAGATAGCAGAGTTGAATAAAACAACAGCACACGTCAATTGTTGGACTCAGGGACCCCCATTTTCATAATTGGTGGGGTTCCCAGTGCTCTGACCTTCCCCTCACTCAGATACATAACACCCACCATGTGGATAGATGATAAGGGGCTATGTCGAGCCACCACTTTTTGATGCATTGATTCCAACCTACATCGCTCTCCTGTACTCAGGGGGTGAGGACAGTCAGACCGGAGGAGACGGAACGCACTTTCGCGCTGGGTCATGGTCCTCACCAATTAGCTGGCGCTCCAGGAATACCGCTCCCTGCGGAGGGGACCAGGACGGAGTTCCTCTCTTCAGTCAGAGTCAGTCTCATCTCCAGGAGCTGAGCCTCGCGTTCTGCATCATCTTCAGTCTTATCTGTGGAATGGAGGGTCATTCAGAAAAATGAACATTACATCCCACTACAAAGATATGGGAGACGGTATCTAACGTCCCTATATCATACTCTCATTTTACCAGCGACTCCCAAAATAATCTGTCCATTGTTATGACTTTTTTGGGGATGGGAATGCCCAAAAAAGCAATAACCAATTTTTTTACAGTTTTTATCAACCTTTTTTAATTTTAATTTTCTTTTAAATTTTTCTTGGGGGAAGGGAGGAGGCGGACAAAAAAAACCCCCCACACAAATCCACGATAGTTGCTCACTCTTTTTCAGCCCTTTGCAGTAAAGTCAATTTTTTAGCTTATTATTATGCTGGTTGTTACAATTCTAGTGATATCAAATCTTTATTATATGATGAACTAGTTTATCTTTATTCAAAAACGTTCTTTTAGATGAGACATTTTTATATTACATTTTATTTTACATTTTTTGTTCCATTTAAGGGGCTTAAAGAAGAACTCCCGCAAAATATTTTATTCCATGTCCTAGAAATGTACATGATGTAATCTGTAGAGACTGTCATTTTCTTACCAGTGGCTGTATTTTTGACTTATATCTCCCTGATGCTTCTCATCTGTGTCATGTGACTAGGAATTAGACCCACCAACTCACACAGTAACTTATGTGTGGACAGGAAGTCTAATTCTCTATGCATTCCTATGGGAGCCTCACTTTCAGTCTCATAGGAATGAATAGGGCAGTTACTGGCTTCCTGTCCTGGGTCAGTTGGAGGTCAGGGAGTTGGTCACATGACCCAGCTACAATAAGAAGAGAGTGGAAACTCTCAATTACAGCCTCTGATAAGAAAATGACACTCACTACAGATTATATCATGTACCTTTCTAACAGGTCAGAGAATAAAAATTTTTGCGGGAGTTCTTTAAAGGCTACAGACATTTTTTTTATCATTGCATTTTACTCTTTTTATTTACTACTACTTTTTATTGGGCTAAAAATCATTCTTTCAATTAATCTTTATTAAAAGGTTTCAGAAATTATTTTTCTCTACAGCTTCCGCTTTAAGAGTATCCCCTTTATTCACATCCCTACGCATCCTTGGGTTGAACTTAATGGACTTGTGTCCAACCGTACCATGTAACTATGACACCTGCAGACTACTGCATTCTGCATTACTGTGAATCTGTCAGGGAGCTGCTCTGACTACTTGATCTGTGGCCCTTATCCCTGAACACCTGACAGCTCCCATTTTATTATCTCTTATCCCTGAACACCTGACAGCTCCCATTGTATTATCCCTTATCCCTGAACACCTGAGAGCTCCCATTTTATTATCCCTTATCCCTCAACACCTGACATCTCCCATTGTATTATCCCTGAACACCTGACATCTCCCATTTTATTACCCCTTATCCCTGAACACCTGACAGCGCCAATTTTATTATCCCTTATCCCTCAACACCTGACATCTCCCATTGTATTATCCCTGAACACCTGACATCTCCCATTTTATTACCCCTTATCCCTGAACACCTGACAGCGCCAATTTTATTATCCCTTATCCCTGAACACCTGACATCTCCCATTTTATTCATCCCTTATCCCTGAACACCTGACATCTCCCATTTTATTCATCCCTTATCCCTGAACACCTGACATCTCTCATTTTATTATCCCTTATCTCTGAACACCTGACAGCTCCAATTTTATTACCCCTTATCCCTGAACACCTGACAAAATTTGTATAAATTTGTTAAGAATTTAATTATAATGAGTGTTTATGAGCTGTCCGGAGTTCAGAGACAAGGGTTACAGAACAAGCCGTCAGAGCATCTTTCTGACAAATTCACTGTAATGCAGAATGCAACAGTCTGCAGATGTCCAAAGTTGTGGAGAAAAAAACGGCTAAGAATTGAATAAATGATTTTGAACCCAAAATGAGTAAAATGATAACAAAATACCCCCAAAAAGTGTTTATGTAGCTTTAAATAACGCTTTAGAATACTTTAAAACCATCACTGAATATCACTCAATGTCACTGACTTTGTTGGCTACATAGGGTCGTACCGTTGTTAGAGCCCCGGCCACTATGGTAGCCAACTGGTACCCTGTGATTGTCACACTTCTTGAAGGGGTTGTCTTATCTCAGATAATGGGGGCATATTGCTAGGATAGTCTGATAGGTGCGGGTCCCACTGCTAGGACCCACACTTATATAGAGAATGGAGCCCTGAAAGTTGTGTAGGGCGCACTGTGCATAAGCAGCCGCCCTCCATTCATTTCTATGGCGCTGACTATTTCTGTCATGCGTGGAGCGGTGGTCGGTCATGCGTGGTACGCTACTTTGCGGGGTTCAGTTTAGGAGATAGGACCGGGTATTAGCAGTGGGACCAGCACCTATAAAACAATAGGGGCATTTCCTAGCGATATGTCCCTATTGTCTCAGATGAGACAACTAGAGTGGAGCGAACGTGCTCGTAACGAGCACTGTACTGCTCGGATCCCCAGCGCTCGCATGGGTGCAGGCATCCGGATCCGTCGGGTGAGGAGGACGGATCCGGATGGCTGTGCCCATGCGAGCGCAGGGGATCCGAGCAGTACAGTGCTCGTTACGAGCACGTTCGCTCAACTCTAGAGACAACCCTTTTAAAGCCCTATCTGCAGACTAAGTAGGTGATTTCTGCGAAGGAAGCGTTCCTTCCCGGCAATCGCCTGATCGCTAGTGGAGGAGACCACAGCTATTACATGCAGGGATCTCCTCCTTAGTATGGGGACAAGCGATGCCATTGATCGACTCCAAACGGAACCATCGTTTGCCAGCATTGAGTGCTAATCACATGTGGCCGCCCTCTATTAATTTCTATGGAAGTCCTGAAAACTGAAGTCCCATTCAAATGAATGAGAAGTCCACTGCGCAAGCGCGGCCACCGCTCCATTCGCTTCTATGGGGCTTACGGAAATATTTTCTGCACTCCCACAGAAATAAATGGAGGCTGGCCGGGCATGTGCGGTGCGACCCCCATCGAGTTTGGGGGCTGTGTTTCCTACCAGATGATGTCCAAGATGAGACAACCCCTTTAAGAGATCTGCTGAGGTTCTGTACATCAACAGGCTGCCGATCATGATCCCGAATGTAAAATGGGAGAGCTAAAAGTGGGGTAATAACACTGGGGGGGCGAGCGCCGCCTCCGCACCTTGTCTGCTGACGAGCTTCTGCAGCTGCTGGTCTAAGTACTCCTGGCGCTTGGTCAGAGCGTTCAACCACTTCCTCTTCAGTCTGTCCAAATCTCGGTCCTGGAAGAAGGTAAAGCGCACGTCAGACACACGTTCACAGCATTAACCCCCTAACTGTTTTGCCGGAGTCCAGCTCGGGCAGTGGGAAAAGTAACTACCTGGAGGGGGAGAGGGCTGCTTTAGATGCTGCTATCTACAGAATGGTAGCAGCTAGTAACATGCAACTGGTCTTGTTTGAAAGCTGAAAATACCAGAACGACAGCAATATGTTCAGGACAAGAAGATATCACTGATAGAAATCGGGATGCTGTGAATGCAGCTGTAAGTGAAAATAAAAACAGGTTTTACCTGCCGATTATTCTCGACTCAATTTCTAACAGTGATTTCTCCTCTGTTGCTTGGACTTTAGTTGTCATTTTGGTCTTGTACGGAATCTCAACTTTTAAACAAGACCAGTTTCATGTTTCTAGCTGCTACCATTCAGGAGATAGCAGCATCTAAAGCAGCCCTCCCCCCTCCAGGTAGCTACTTTTCACACTGCCCGAGCTGGACTGGGGCAAAACAGTTAGGTGGTTAACGGGGTATTCCGGCGTCTCGATATACGTAGATGACCTATCCTCAGGATAGGTGATCAATGTTAGATTGGAGGAGGTATGACTTTTGGCACCCCCATCGATTGTCTTTTTGAAGGGGTTGTGCCGCCAGTGTGAGAGCTGCATCCTCTTCGGTGCTTACAAGCTCGCCAACTACGTCATAGTGGTGGAGCAGGGTAATTACACCCTCCTCTGCCATTCACTTGAATGGGACAGACACCCTTTAATTACGCTGTAGCAACACCACGTTGAAGAGAACGCAGCTCTCACACTAGCATTGCAGCCACTTCAAACAGCTGATTAGCGGGGCTGCCGAATGTCGAACCTCCAGAGGACAGGTCACCAATTTCGAGAAACCGGAATACCCCTTTAAGATATTCATTTGCATTACCTTCAAGAATACAGAGGATGGAAGGGAGATGATTTATTATGTAAATCAGCATATCATGTAAAGCACTGCAGCTTTCCAATATGCTTTAATTTCACACTGTCAAGAACTCTGCTTGCTTTCAGTGGAAGAAAGCATTGGTGAAGATAAAAACTTGCTCAGCCTTAATATTTCACAGCCGTGGGTTTGTTACAATTGTATCAAGTCTACACAATCCTATGCGATGGTCCCCTATCCTGTGGATAAGGGATAACTTTAACCAACCATAATACCCCTTTGAAAGGGGTTGCCCATCCTTTTTTAAAAGAACTCCCGCAAAAAATGTTATTCCATGCCCTACTAGAAATGTACATGATGTAATCTGTAGTGAATGTCCTTTTCTTACCAGTGTCTGTATTTTTGAGTTATATATCCCTGATGTTACTCATCTGTGTCATGTGACCAGCAATCAGACTCACCAACTCACACAGAGGCTTATGTGTGGACAGGAAGTCTATTTTTCTATGCATTCCTATGGGAGCCTCACTTTCAGGCTCATAGGAATGAATAGAGCAGTGACTGGCTTGCTGTCCTGGGTCAGTTGGAGGTCAGGGAGTTGGTCACATGACCCAGCTACAATAAGAAGAGAGGGGATAACTCAGAATTACAGTCTCTGATAAGAAGATTGCATTCACTACAGATTATATCATGCACCTTTCTAACAGGTCAGAGAATAAAATTTTTTGCAGGAGTTGTTCTTTAAGTGATGGACTATCCTCAGGATAGGCAATCACTAGCGAATTGGTGGAGGTCTGACGCCTCGGAAGTCAGCACCTGAGCTACACAGCACTGTCTACATTGTAGTGGAGGGACCTCGCTATTACAGCACTGCCCCTAATGAAGTAGTGCGCCACACTGAACAGGTTATCAGCGGCGGTGTGGGGTGCCAGACCATCACATAAAAAAGGCTGGACAACTCCTTTAACTGGGCCACTTGACAATAAACTGATCACAGGATGTCTTGCTTTCGGGATCCCGGCGATCAGCTGTGATTTGTAAGACAAGTGTTCAATTTCTCTACAGCACCACCACAGGAGAAGCAAAGTATTACATGGTGCCCACTGAAATCAGTGTGTTATCTATGTAACACATGGACGTGTGGGTCCTCCAGATGGTCGGGGCGCTCTTTATACCAGCTCTCCCCTCCGGCTAACAGAAGACAGTCTGGAGTAGGAGACCCCCGTCCTCTAATAAGTCAGAATTCCTTAATACGGTATGTGAATTTTTTTTTTTTCAATTCTCTGAAAGGAACATGCCCCTTAAAATAAAAGTACATCAAAACAGCCCTACAGATTTCTTATTCTACTCATCACCTCTTGTTCTCTCAATATTCTGCTTGTGTGTCAGTCTTTACTGCAGTTTGGGCATTATATTCCCAACCCTGGAAGCTCTGGACAAAAACTGCACTCAGACAGCAGAGCAGTGAACTACGCGGAACTGAATGAGAACTTCTGGTGCTACGGCTTAAGCCTAAAATCGTCTTATGGACAGTGCCCACACTCATAAGATCTTTTACGGGACCCTTGGAGGAACATTTCCAGTTAACGGTAATTGGGGGGGGGTAGGACGGCTGGCAGTAAATAAATCCAAGATCAAAGACTGACAAGGTAGATAAAATGTTAAGATGCATTAAGGATCGGTAAAGCGGGAGGCCTAAAATGTGCGACGAAAAGATCCACTCGTAAACCGGGGGGTGATGCTGCTGGGCCAGTGGAGCTCCGTGGCACCGGACCAAGCCTGACAAGGTTACTGCAAAGTCACTAGAAATGATGTGATGCTTTACTTCTATAGCGCCAACATATCTCACAACGCTGTACAGAGAATGTGCTAATGTAAAGCGGTATAGCCACCATTAATAAAGCTGTACGGATTTGAAGCATTGATGCTTAAAGGTGTTATCCTAAAAGTCCGTAAAACATTCATAAAACATGCCCCCCCCAATGCCCGGGCCCCTCTTATAGATTATACTTAACCCGCTGCCTGGCACCTGCATTGCTCCTGATCCCTGCACGGCCGCCGCTGCATCTCCTGGTCGCGCGGATAATAGGGGAAGCAGCCAATAGCAGTTTGCAATGGGGACGAACCTCCCTAGCTTGATGGGTGGCACTAGGGAGGCTCGTCCCTGTCGAGCAGGTGACGTTAGGTAGGCTCGTCCCCGTCAGGGCCTGCTATTGGCTGTTCCCGCCGGTTGCCGGATGTTTTGATCCGCGCAACAGAGAGATGCAGCGGCACCCGTGCGAGGTTCAGGAGCGATGCGGGTGGCGGGGAGCGGGGCAAGTATAATCTATATGAGGCATGTTTTATACTTTGGATAACGGTTGTCTGAGATTTTGATATTAATGGCCTATCCTCGGGATCACATAGGTAAAGGTCAGACTCCTGCCACCTCCGCTGATCAGATGAAGAGTCTGCGGCGGATCGCTGTGGCCTCTTCCTAGGCCATGTGACGTCGCGTTAATCAGTCGCATGGCATAGACGAAGCTCAGTCCCATTCAAGTGAGCTGCAATACCAAACACGTCGGCGGCCTCACCGAAACGTCACAACCTCCTCAAACAGCTGATCGGCAGGGAGTGCTGGACCCGAGACAATCTGATATTGATGACCTGTCCTGAGGATAGATCATCAATATTAAACACCCAGACATCCCCTTTAACTTGCTCCAGTAGTGAAAGCATTTCGTTTGCTCTGGGGTTGCCATGGGAACAACTGTGCATGAACTTCCTGTCATGTGACCGATGCAAAGGGAGCACAAAGTGCTGTCACCATCTGCCCGGCAGGAGCGGGCTCTGAGGAGATGGAGTTTGATGCTTTGACAGAATCCGGCTCTGAACAACGCATGAAGTGCACGGGACAAAACCGGTCGCCGGGGTCAACTATCTGGTCGCCATGGTGACCAGGTTTTGGCTACTCGCTTGGGTACTAACGCTAGCCTAATGTATCTCAAAATGTTTAAATGTTTTTGGTGACATGACGTGTACATGGAGCCACTGTGACTACTGTACCTGGTAGCTGTCAATGTCCTCTCCTCCATCCTGCAAGACAAGAAAGAAAGAGAAAAATATAAGAATATTCACATATCTAAGGGCGTATTCACACTGTACTGGCCAGAAAAGCTTCCACAGACCCCAGTCACCCACCGTCAGCTATACCTCCTGCTGTATGGAACGGTGCAGACTGCTGTGTTATTCTATGTGGAGACATCCAGACGACACATGGTATATATCTTTTTATTTAACATAGGAGTCTATAGGCAACATATGTCACTGTATACCTTGGGAAAGTAGGGTGAACAAAACCTGAGGCCATATAAATGCGCACTTGGCATGGCTGAGCATGCATGTGTCTGGAATCAGGACAGGGGAGAAAGCTGCTGCCGGACCGTTGGGGGAAAAAACTACTGAAATAAGTAGGTGCAGTTGACACATGATGGATAAGATAGATAGATAGATGGATAGATAGATAGATAGATGTCAGATGTTTGACACTCACCTGATGCCCATCTTGACCCTTGCCAGTCTTGGTGTGCACGATTTTCACACAACCCACAGACACGGACAGTATGGAGTCTTCTATAAGTGGCAGTGTTCCTGAGTCTTGCACGGATCGCACCTCAACCTGCAGACGCCGAGACTGACCCTGTGCAGGGAAGAACATGGACACATTACACCTCTCCACCTTCTTACATGTCACATGCAGACGACCACCTAACATGTATGGGGACTCCCTATACACTATGTATAGCCGGACATACACCTGCCGACCACCTAACATGTATGGGGGCTCCCTATACACTATTTATAGCCAGCCGACCACCTAACATGTATGGGGGCTCCATATATACTATGTATAGCCGGCCGTACCCCTGCTGACCACTTAACATGTATGGGGGCTCCCTATACACTATTTATAGCCAGCCGACCACCTAACATGTATGGGGGCTCCATATATACTATGTATAGCCAGCCGACCACCTAACATGTATGGGGGCTCCATATACACTATGTATAGCCGGTCGACCACCTAACGTGTATGGGGGCTCCCTATACACTATGTATAGCCGGCCGTACCCCTGCCGACCATCTAACATGTATGGGGGCTCCCTATACACTATGTATAGTCAGCCGACCACCTAACATGTATGGGGCTCCCTATACACTATGTATAAGTCAGCCAACCACCTAACATGTATGGGGGCTCCCTATACACTATGTATAGCCAGCCGACCAACCTAACATGTATGGGGGCTCCCTATACACTATGTATAGCCGGCCGTACCCCTGCCGACCATCTAACATGTATGGGGGCTCCCTATACACTATGTATAGTCAGCCGACCAACCTAACATGTATGGGGGCTCCCTATACACTATGTATAGCCGGCCGTACCCCTGCTGACCACCTAACATGTATGGGGGCCTCCCTATACACTATTTATAGCCAGCCGACCACCTAACATGTATGGGGGCTCCATATACACCTATGTATATCCGGCCAACCACCTAACATGTATAGGGGCTCAATATACACTATGTATATCCGGCCGACCACCTAACATGTATGGGGGCTCCCTATACACTATGTATAGCCGGCCGTACCCCTGCCGACCATCTAACATGTATGGGGGCTCCTATACACTATGTATAGTCAGCCGACCACCTAACATGTATGGGGTGCTCCCTATACACTATGTTATAGTCAGCCACCACCTAACATGTATGGGGCTCCCTATACACTATGTATAGCCAGCCGACCACCTAACATGTATGGGGGCTCCCTATACACTATGTATAAGCCCGGCCGTACCCCTGCCGACCATCTAACATGTATGGGGGCTCCATATACACCATGTATAGCCGGCCGACCACCTAACATGTATGGGGGGCTCCCTATACACTATGTATAGCCGGCCGACCACCTAACATGTATGGGGGCTCCCTATACACTATGTATAGTCAGCCGACCACCTAACATGTATGGGGGCTCCCTATACACTATGTATAGCCGGCCGTACCCCTGCTGACCACCTAAACATGTATGGGGGCTCCCTATACACTATTTATAGCCAGCCGACCACCTAACATGTATGGGGGCTCCATATACACTATGTATAGCTGGCCAACCACCTAACATGTATAGGGGCTCAATATACACTATGTATATCCGGCCGACCACCTAACATGTATGGGGGGCTCCCTATACACTATGTATAGCCGGCCGTACCCCTGCCGACCATCTAACATGTATGGGGGCTCCCTATACACTATGTATAGTCAGCCGACCACCTAACATGTATGGGGGCTCCCTATACACTATGTATAGTCAGCCAACCACCTAACATGTATGGGGGCTCCCTATACACTATGTATAGCCAGCCGACCACCTAACATGTATGGGGGCTCCCTATACACTATGTATAGCCGGCCGTACCCCTGCCGACCATCTAACATGTATGGGGGCTCCATATACACTATGTATAGCCGGCCGACCACCTAACATGTATGGGGGCTCCCTATACACTATGTATAGCCGGCCGACCACCTAACATGTATGGGGGCTCCATATACACTATGTATAGTCAGCCGACCACCTAACATGTATGGGGGCTCCATATACACTATGTATAGCCAGCCGACCACCTAACATGTATGGGGGCTCCATATACACTATGTATAGCCGGCCGACCACCTAACGTGTATGGAAGGAGGGAAGGTCCTTTTGGATTCTGCCAGCAGCTTACTATGGAGGAGACATGCAGAGAGGGCATGTATGGGGGGTAGTCGGGAGAGATGGAGCGCCATGTAATGTGTATGGCTGCCTATGACGGTGAAGCGAGGTCAGGGTGCTAGATGACTTGGGGGGCTCAAGGGTTATTTAGTTGTAATTTCCTGTATTATGGCGCTGATACTGAGCAGCCATCGTACAGCAATGTGCTGAGCTCCTTCCCGCAGAGAGGCGACTAATGTGAATTACCGGCTAATTAGCTCTAAACTTTAGGGAAAAATTAACAAAATAGCACAGACAGTAATTGCAGCAACAAGGTAAGGGAAATTGGTTATTACCGAGCTGGGGAGCAATTAGCCTCGGCTCAGACATTTCCTGGCGGCCCCGGGAGAGCCGCTCGCTGAACATTTCTAATCCTCCGCTCCAGCAACAAACACAGGTAAACGCTCCCCTCATTTACCCCAATTACCGCTGCCACACAGCAATTCATTACCCCGGTACCGGGCCACAGTCGTGGCGGAGGGGGTAATCGCCGGGTATCATCTACTCTGCCAGCTCTGAGGAGGAGGATGGATGACTAAACTAGCCCGCCCGCCATTATTCTCACCACACAGGAGAGAAATATTCCGGGACAGACACGGAGATACCCAGGAGGTGGCGAGATTTCTCCCTCCGCCAGTCACACACAACCACATATCACACATTTCCTGGTCGCCATTTTGAATTGTAGTAAAAGTCCTTTACTCCAGAATCTGATCTATAAAATGCAATTGTAAAGGTGGAGAATGCTAAAACGGTTAAATGCTAGAAGAGTGATCAAGTTCAGACGACCCCGGTTCCTGAAGCAGAATCTCCAAAGGCCAGCTGATTGCCGGGGGCCACAGGCTGGAACCTGATATAACCGGGTAAATCTGCTTCAAGTTTTCGAGGTGTAAATAAATGAAGTTCTGCAACTGTCTGACAGACTTTGTGCTTCGAATTCTCAAATTTTCCAAGATCTCTTCTTGCTGTCACTGAATGGGAACATTCTTGCTTAAACGGGTTGTTCGGTTTCCTACACTGATGACCTATCCTCAGGATAGGTCATTAAAGGGGTTCTCCGGGAATTAAGAAAATGAAAATACGTAAATATTACTTCATTATAAATATATTCCCAAATACCTTTCATTAGTTATAATGGCTCATTTTGTCTAGGGAGCAATAATTAGGAGAAACAAAATGGCCGCCGTCCTATTAGTACACACAGAACCTGTCCTAATCACACAGGAAGAGAAGTTAATTCATAACACTGAGGTAAAGAGCTGCCTCTTCCTTCATCCATGTCAGGGATTATGATCCTGAATACAGTTTAATATGATATTTAGCTGAATCTCTGTAGGAACAGATTTCATGAGGAGACATGAAGTACAGAGAGGAGGTGGGGATGTGGCTGTGTGATTAGGACAGGTTTTGTGTGTACTAATAGGACGGCGGCCATTTTGTTTCTCCTGATTGCTCCCTAGACAAAACGAGCCATTATAAGTAATGTAAGGTATCCGGATCCGCAATACCACGGCCGCCTGAACGGCCCCTAACAGCGCATATAAAAATAAATGCATCTGCCTGAAGAACAGAACAAGCAGCGGTATTTTCCCTGTCAAAAAGAAGGGCACTTTGGCAGAACCTGAAGGACCCTGTTAGATGTCAGCGGCGATCATCAGGTGCCACGGGTGTCTGGTGTATGACAGACCTGTCACAGCGCTGTGGCCTTTGTTATGAATAGTAGTCGCAAGGCAGAATGTTTCTTGTGGCGGTATTACACTGACTGATTCAGCAGACGATTGTGAGGAAGTAAGCGAGCCTTCCCAACAAGTGTCTGCTATTCCACGCAGCGATCTCCTCCACAGTATGGGGAGCAGTGATCGCTAATGCCATCGCTCGTCCCCATACAAAATCATTGTTTGCTGGCAGCAGAGCGTGATTAGACGGGACGATCTGCTGTCCACAAATGATTTTTGAGATCACATAATCAGTGGCACCTTTACGCAGGCAGATCATCGCTAGAGAGCGACCCTACAAACGCTTGTTGGCGATGATCTGGCGACCCTCGGCCAGTGTAATACTGCCCTTAGACTAGGATCAGGCTGGAATCGCACAGAGTTTGTGATGGAGTCTCTTTTGTGGGTTTGTAACTTAAAACTGCACACGTGACTCAAGCTTGTGCAGTGACAGACCTCGGGGGCAGGGTGGAGGTGATCGGTCAGATCCTGGGGTTCGGTACCTGTCTCAGCTGGTAGATGCCTCCTGTCTGAACATCTTTGGCCGGACTGACTTCAACAGGACAGAACTCTCCATTTTCATTCAGTTCTAAGATCTGGACCCACAATTCAACCTTCCGGGTGACCTCACTCCACCTGAGAGGAAACATGGATACCTTTAGTGAATGATCCCCACGTGTAAATGGTAAAATCCTCCCATTATTTATTCTGCACAACAATATCCAGATAACATGTATGTGACCATATCACATGGTCTTCTCCAATAATACAACCTATGGTAAGCTGACATTTGCTGTAGCTCATTTGTCAGCTTTGCTGTGCAGACTGGGACAGAGTAAACACAGAATGACCTCATTAACATTCTAGGATGAGGTCAGCAAAGTCATCTCATTGTAAGAGGATAGGATAATTAGATGACGGCTGGATGTCAACACCATAGACTCAGACAGCTACTCCGTCATTCCCTGGTCTCTGGGGGAGGGCCCGTAATCCCCACCAGAAGGCACAGGTTGTAAGAGGCGGTAAATATCCCAACTCACCTGTCTCGTAAGCTACGTGTTTTCGCCTGGATAATTCCCAGATCCCACAGGGCAGGATTCTTCCGTGGGTCACTCGCTTTGTGTCCATAAACTTCAATGGCCAAAGCTCCCTCGACCAAATAATCCAGGAAATCTTCTGTGATGTTAACGGAAAACTCCTAATGGACAAGACGGACAGGACGTGAATGCGAGCAGATAATGAACTGGTCTGATGGCAAATTTAGAGCTTTAGTTAGAGATGATCTGGAAATATATTTATTAGGATGAAATATCGAACTGAACCTCCGTTTTAATTCCCTTTCATAAATAGCTTTACTAACTGGAGCTCGACTGTATAAGCTCCATAAATAGAGCTTCGTATCGTTGTATTTAATGAACGTGTCCGACAAAAAAGAAGAGACGTTAAGGTACTCACTTTACTGTGATCAAAGACGACCATGCACTGGGGCTCCTTACTGATAGGAGAGGATGTACTAGGGTCAACTTCAGGGGCCACCATGATCGGCTCCGGTTGATCATAGAAAGTATAATGGCAGAACACAAAGTTGGTAAGATGTTGTGGCAAACCAGTGGCCTGTAGGACTTTAACCTGAAAAAAATTCAAAGGGAAATATAATAAGTAATTCTACTATGATGTCTACTCCGCCAGCGTCTACAGGAGGCCTACTCCGCCAGCGTCTACAGGAGGCCCACTCCGCCAGCGTCTACAGGAGGCCCACTCCGCCAGCGTCTACAGGAGGCCCACTCCGCCAGCGTCTACAGGAGGCCCACTCCGCCGTCTACAGGAGGCCCACTCCGTCTACAGGAGGAGGCCCACTCCGCCAGCGTCTACAGGAGGCCCAACTCCGCCAAGCGTCTACAGGAGGCCCACTCCGCCAGCGTCTACAGGACGCCCACTCCGCAGCGTCTACAGGACGCCCACTCCGCCAGCGTCTACAGGACGCCCACTCCCCGCCAGCGTCTACAGGACCACTCGCCAGCGTCTACAGGACGCCCACTCCGCCAGCGTCTACAGGACGCCCACTCCGCCAAGCGTCTACAGGACGCCCACTCCGCCAGCGTCTACAGGACGCCCACTCCGCCAGCGTCTACAGGACGCCCACTCCGCCAGCGTCTACAGGACGCCCACTCCGCCAGCGTCTACAGGACGCCCACTCCGCCAGCGTCTACAGGACGCCCACTCCGCCAGCGTCTACAGGACGCCCACTCCGCCCAGCGTCTACAGGACGCCCCACTCCGCCAGCGTCTACAGGACGCCCACTCCGCCAGCGTCTACAGGACGCCCACTCCGCCAGCGTCTACAGGACGCCCACTCCGCCAGCGTCTACAGGACGCCACTCCGCCAGCGTCTACAGGACGCCACACGTCCGCCAGCGTCTACAGGACGCCCACTCCGCCAGCGTCTACAGGACGCCCACTCCGCCAGCGTCTAACGCCCAGGACGCCCACTCCGCCAGCGTCTACAGGACGCCCACTCCGCCAGCGTCTACAGGACGCCCACTCCGCCAGCGTCTACAGGACGCCCACTCCGCCAGCGTCTACAGGACGCCTACTCCGCCAGCGTCTACAGGACGCCTACTCCGCCAGCGTCTACAGGACGCCCTACTCCGCCAGCGTCTACAGGACGCCTACGGTCTACAGGACGCCTACCGTCGACGCCTACTCATCCAACCTCTACAGGACGCCTACTCATCCAACCTCTACAGGACGCCTACTCCTCCAACCTCTACAGGACGCCTACTCCTCCAACCTCTACAGGACGCCTACTCCTCCAACCTCTACAGGACGCCTACTCCTCCAACCTCTACAGGACGCCTACTCCTCCAACCTCTACAGGACGCCTACTCCTCCAGCGTCTACAGGACGCCTACTCCTCCAGCGTCTACAGGACGCCTACTCCTCCAGCGTCTACAGGACGCCTACTCCTCCAACCTCTACAGGACGCCTACTCCTCCAACCTCTACAGGACGCCTACTCCTCCAACCTCTACAGGACGCCTACTCCTCCAATCTCTACAGGACGTCTACAGGACGTCTACTCCTCCTCCTCCAACATCTACTCCTACCACAGTCCATACACCAACATAAAATTAGGTGGACCAAAGCTTTGTAGGTAACCTCCAGGTCCTAAAGCAGCAAGCTTAGAGCTTGGGTCTCACAATCCAGTCAAGAGTCACTTCATCTACATGAAGGATCACGATCTAGGTTACAGTAAAGAAACACTTTAAGTGTCAACTCTTAGCCTTGTTCTTTTGGATGGCCAACTTGCAAAGGAGCCATCAAAACTGAGCCTCGGTTTATAGTATGCGGGCCATGGAATAACCCTCCAGAGAACTCCAAATGTGGGGAGCATTATACACTGAAAAAAGAATTAAATCTTCTAGAGCTCTCAATACAAGGAGGTCACCTCTGAAAAATAAGTAGGCCATCAAATCTGGGCCTGCCGCCAACTGAACAATCATGATTCGGTCTCTAAAAATTAGGAAGCAAAATTGCTGTGGTGGGAGCTCATTCTGAAATTTGTCAAGGTCATTCAGCAGGGCAGCTAGGCCGAGAAGAAAAGTTGACATAGCTGTCGAGGAGGAGACTCTGGCTGCTTGTCAATAAAATCCTTCGCTTCATCACCTTTACAAGTCGCTTGAGGAAGAGGTGTATACAGATAACAGTATCATTTATATATGAAATATTAAGTACATGACACTACTTATCCTGTATTATACTCCAGAGCTGCACTCGCTATTCTGCTGGTGCAGTCACTGTGTACATACATTACTTATCCTGTACTGATCCTGAGTTATATCCTGTATTATACTCCAGAGCTGCACTCACTATTCTGCTGGTGGAGTCACTGTGTACATACATTACTTATCCTGTACTGATCCTGAGTTACATCCTGTATTATACTCCAGAGCTGCACTCACTATTCTGCTGGTGCAGTCACTGTGTACATACATTACTTATCCTGTACTGATCCTGAGTTACATCCTGTATTATACTCCAGAGCTGCACTCACTATTCTGCTGGTGCAGTCACTGTGTACATACATTACTTATCCTGTACTGATCCTGAGTTACATCTTGTCTTAAAATGTTACATATAATACACAGTCGAGTCCCATTATTGTAACCACTTCCTACTTTCACCATTGGCAGTGTGTAGCTCATGAAGGACATCCCGTGTGCTGAGCTGGCTCGGTGGATATATAAGGTGTGCTGAGCTGGCTCGGTGGGTATATAAGGTGTGCTGAGCTGGCTCGGTGGGTATATAAGGTGTGTTCAGCTGGCTCGGTGGGTATATAAGGTGTGCTGAGCTGGCTCGGTGGATATATAAGGTGTGCTGAGCTGGCTCGGTGGGTATATAAGGTGTGCTGAGCTGGCTCGGTGGGTATATAAGGTGTGCTGAGCTGGCTCGGTGGGTATATAAGGTGTGCTGAGCTGGCTCGGTGGGTATATAAGGTGTGCTGAGCTGGCTCGGTGGGTATATAAGGTGTGCTGAGCTGGCTCGGTGGGTATATAAGGTGTGCTGAGCTGGATCGGTGGATATGAGGTGTGCTGAGCTGGATCGGTGGTATATGAGGTGTGCTGAGCTGGCTCGGTGGGTATATGAGGTGTGCTGAGCTGGCTCGGTGGGTATATAAGGTGTGCCGAGCTGGCTCGGTGGGTATATAAGGTGTGCTGAGCTGGCTTGGTGGATATATAAGGTGTGCTCAGCTGGCTCGGTGGGTATATAAGGTGTGCTGAGCTGGCTCGGTGGATATATAAGGTGTGTTCAGCTGGCTCGGTGGGTATATAAGGTGTGCTGAGCTGGTTTGGTGGGTATATAAGGTGTGCTGAGCTGGCTCGGTGGGTATATAAGGTGTGCTGAGCTGGCTCGGTGGGTATATAAGGTGTGCTGAGCTGGCTCGGTGGGTATATAAGGTGTGCTGAGCTGGCTCGGTGGGTATTTGAGGATCAGCGACCTATTCAAATCATTTCTATGATTTTCGGATGACTGGTGGATGAGAACACAAAAAAAGGTGTGGGGTCTGATGGTGCTACGATGGGAACTGTCCACTCTCAGGGGTGTAACTATAGGGGGTGCAGAAACAGCAGTCGCACCCGAACCCTGATGCCTGAGGGTCCCTATGCCATACAACAGGACATGAATGCTATAAACGGCACCTGGCAGGTGGGGGCCCAGTTACAGATTCTGCATTGGGGCCCGGGAGGTTTTCATTAGGCTTTGTGTTTCAGCCCGCACCGCGCGGCAGTGATTTATAGATGTCGCATACAAATTATGTGTAAAACGTCTAATTACTTAACCTCGGTCACAGTTAGACAAAGATGGCTAGTGGTGACCCCAGCCACGAGGATATCCAAGCATCAGGGGTCAATGAGATGCGGGATGTAAAACAAATGCCCGTCCAGAGGTCTCGCTCCTGACCCGCCCCGCTTACGGGAAGAGAGGAAATATCCGCAGCATCAGCAAGGACGCCGCTGCCCAGAGTGTCTCATATACCGAGCGTCAAGAGTCACCGGCCGACAGGCGGAGGACCACCAATGGAATGGCGCAAGTCCTCCATGTAACGGACTATTCAGCGGTTATATACGGACGAGGCCTACATCGTGGCCACCATGCAGAGATACAAGCCTCGATCAGTACAAATGGGGAGCACTGGGCGGATGGACGCTGGATAATGAACGCCATCCAGCTGTCAAAGGTGTAGGAGTAGGGTCCTCACAGCAGCACAGATTATTTCAGGAGGGAGGTGTAGCAATCTTTTTTGGAGGGCGACACGCTGGAATGATCAGCGGCCCACAGCAGCACAGAGCATTTTAGAGGAGAAATGTGCTGATCGTTCGAGACGTTGCTGTCTGGGAGTTACACACTGGAAAGAGCAGGGCCCCCCAGCGGCACAGAGTATTTCAGGAGAGGGGATAAACTGCTCTTTCGGAGGGTTAGAAACTGCAAAGAGCAGGTTCCACAAGCAGCACAGAGCATTTCAGGAGCGGGGTGTCCGGATATTTTTAAGAGGTTGTAGACCGAGGGCAGCAGAATCCCACAGCAGCACAAAGTATTTCAGGCTGATCTTTTGGGATCTTGCAGACTGAGAGTTATGTACTGGAAAGAGCAGCACAGAGTATTTCAGGAATGAAGTGTGCAGACATTACGGCGGGCTGCAGCAGAGGAGCGGCAGCCATCATTCTGCGATACTCACCATACAGACTAGCTTGCGCTCCTGAGTTTTGCTGTCACTGGACGAGTCTCCGTCCTCGCCACCGGCTATCCGCTCATCGATGTCCCCACTGACCCGGACAACCTCCACGTGAAGACGCCCGGAGATCTGTGCAGAGGACAGTAAGATAAGTGCATTGTAAGACAGTCTTGTCTGGTCGCTGGGGAAGGACTGGCGTAGTCTATACGTCATCACGGAGGGATCGGCCATCCCGGACATTGCCTTCTCTAGGAGTAGAGCGTCCTCACCTCTCCTTTCTGGTTGATGATGGGGACGGCATACTGCAGCTTCACATCATGGAAGAGGGACTCCAAAAATACATTAGCAACCCCAATGAGACTGTGATTCTCCTGCTCGTCATAGAAAGGGTCGGCACGGCGGAAGTAGGCCCTGATCACCTGCAGAGCACAGTAAGAGAAGGCGGTCAGGTCATAATCTTGTAGACGTTTTATTCTGGATTTCGTGTTTTTAACAATATTAAAGGTTTGCTTTTCAGAATCTCTGCACTCACTGAAGAAACACTACTATGAAGCACCTTGACATTAAAAGATCATCCTACAGGGGGCAGCAGAGAGAACACAGGGAGCGCACTGATCAAACCCTCAGCTAGAAGCGGACAGAGAACTGTGGGCTGGGAGTGCAGTGCTCCAGATTTTAATACGGATGACCTATCCTCTGGAAAGGTCCATCAGTAAAAATAATGAAACCTAACAGGAGTCAGGTAGTGCAATTATTTAAAATATAACATTTAATAATTCATTTAAAAAATATATATTTGCAAACACAAAGACAACACATAACAGGTGTAATATCAAGTGGAACTATGATGTTATGTTGTCTGAACCTCCCTGTTCTGACAACCAAAATAAGTACAAACATACATAGAATAGTAAATCAAAACAATCTCACCCATCCAGATGCTGATAAGGAATCAATGGGTGTAATGCCTCCTTTGGATATGCAATTGGTTCTCAGTTCAATAAACAGTTGGGGTCCACGTGCAGAAAAAAGAAAAATATATAGGGGAGTGGGTATCAACCCTACTCTATCCCTATAGAAGATGAAAATGAACTGCAAGTGCCCTACCTATCTATACAGGGTCACCCTCGATGGTAGGGGCCCCGTCTGGATACCTGTCCCTCAGTATCGGACCTGACCCTACGGTCAAACATACAGTGCCCACTCTGTACCTGTAGGGCACTGTATGTTTGACCGTAGGGTCAGGTCCGATACTGAGGGACAGGTATCCAGACGGGGCCCCTACCATCGAGGGTGACCCTGTATAGATAGGTAGGGCACTTGCAGTTCATTTTCATCTTCTATAGGGATAGAGTAGGGTTGATACCCACTCCCCTATATATTTTTCTTTTTTCTGCACGTGGACCCCAACTGTTTATTGAACTGAGAACCAATTGCATATCCAAAGGAGGCATTACACCCATTGATTCCTTATCAGCATCTGGATGGGTGAGATTGTTTTGATTTACTATTCTATGTATGTTTGTACTTATTTTGGTTGTCAGAACAGGGAGGTTCAGACAACATAACATCATAGTTCCACTTGATATTACACCTGTTATGTGTTGTCTTTGTGTTTGCAAATATATATTTTTTAAATGAATTATTAAATGTTATATTTTAAATAATTGCACTACCTGACTCCTGTTAGGTTTCATTATTTTTTCTTTAATTAGCGTGCAATATCAGAGGATTATTCCCTATCCCTGATATAGTTATATTAAAGGTCCATCAGTACCTGATTGTTGGGGGTCCAACACCCGGGACCTCCGCCGATCAGCTATTTGTGAAGGCACTGGCGCTCACAGTAGTGTCACGGCCTTCTCCAGTGCCGTACATGGTATAGTGGCTGTGCTTGGTATCGCAGCTCGGCCCCATCCACTTCAATGGGACTGAGCTGAGCCTAGGCCATGTGACTGATGTACGTGACGTCACTGGAGAAGCAGTCCGATCACCCCCACCGATCAGTATTAAAATCTCAGAAAACCCACTAACTGTTTTGCCCGAGTCCAGCTCGGGCAGTGGGAAAGGTAGCTAACTGGAGGGGGGAGGGCTGCTTTAGATGCTACCTCCTGAATGGTACTGTAGCAGCTAGAAACAAGCAACTGGTCTTACTTGAAAGCAGACATTCCAAGCTTTCAGACAGCTGACACCAATATGTTCAGGACTAGAGATGAGCGAACGTGCTCGAAACGATCACTGTACTGCTCGGCTCTTCTGCGCTCGCATGGGCGCAGGCAGCCGCTTTCGTCCTCCTCAGGAGGACGGAAGCGGCTGCCTGCACCCATGCGAGCGCAGGGGAGCCGAGCAGTACAGTGCTCGTTTCGAGCACGTTCGCTCATCTCTATTCAGGACAGAGGAAGATATCACTGATAGGAATTGGAATGCTTTGAATGCAGCTGAAAGTGAAAGTAAAAACAGGTTTTACCCGCGATTATTCCCGACTTAGCTGTCATTTTGGTCCTACATGAAAGCCTGAACTGTCAGCTTTCAAACAATACCAGTTGCATGTTTCTAGCTGCTATCATTCAGGAGATAGCAGCATCTAAAGCAGCCCTACCCCCTGCAGTTAGCTACTTTTCCCACTGCCCGAGCTGGACTCGGGCAAAACAGGGGGTTAAATTAAGGCAGTATTTGGTTCTTCTAGAGAAAACCTCAGGAAAACTGACAATAAGTGATGCAGAGGGGGTGACTGAGACTGCACTCATTGTTTTTTCTACTGGAGAAACCCCTTTTAATATGATTTTTTTCTTTCATGTCAATTTGGCTAAAATTTCTGCTGAAAAGGAGGCAGTGAAATGCAACTTGTTAAAGGGGTTTTCCGGGGGATTTTACTACTGATGACCTATCCTCTGGATACCAATCACAGCCACTGTACAATGTACGGCACTGTGCTTGGTAAGCATGGAGAAGGCCGTGACACTACTGTGAGCGCCAATGCCTTCACAAACAGCCGATCGGTGGAGGTCCCGCGTGTCGGACCCCCACCGATAAGATAACGATGACTTATCCTGAGGATAGGACATCAGTAGTAAAATCCTGGAAAACCCCTTTAAGGAAACTTTACTAGGTCACTTACAGGACTGTCCTCTTCACATGCTTTCCACTCTTGGTAGAGGTCTCGAATGTCTACCAGACGGTTCTCCAGCTTCTCCAGGGACCAGATCTGTTTGCCTTTTCCTTTCCTCCTCACCTGGATGGCCGGTTCACTCAGCACTTCACCACGCTGCAGGACAAATAAGAAAGGACTGAGGTGCCCTGATGTAGACAGTGTGTCCGGGGGGTGGTAGACCTTTACCAAACCCCATTGATGTAAGAGCGAATTTGCAAAACTTTCATGCACCGATAAGTAGGAGAATAAGCTGACTACTACCTCCATCATCATGGAACTACACCTCCTCCTTCTCTCCCCCACAAAAAAAAAACCCACACACAGAAGAAACCAAATCTGTCACAGTCTGTTTTCCTTTATTCACGTCATCTGACGGCTCATGTACATCTAGAGCTGGAAAGAAGGTTTGTACACAAACATAGAAGAGGATTCTTTACGGTAAGAGCAGTGAGACTATGGAACTCTCTGCCTGAGGAGGTGGTGATGGTAAGTTCACTAAAAGAGTCCAGGAGGGGCCTGGATGTATTTCTGGAGGGTAATAATATTACAGGTTATAGTTACTAGAGAGGGGTCGTTGATCCAGGGAGTTATTCTGATGTCTGATTGGAGTCGGGAAGGAATTTTTTCCCTAAAGTGGGGAAAAATGGCTTCTACCTCACAGGGGTTTTTTGCCTTCCTCTGGATCAACTTGTAGGATAACAGGAAGAACAGGATGGACAGAGGGCTTTTTTCAGTCTTATAAACTATGTTACTATGTGCATCTCTTATCTCTGATCTCCTGACCTAAACATTCATTCAAGCCATATTCTTATCATTTTGATAAGAACTGAGCTATAATGAGTGTTTATGAGGTCAGGAGATCAGAGATAAGATCTACACATGAGCTGTCAGATGATAGGATTCAAAGAAAACCGCTTGCAAACAGTGAAAGTGACCTCTTGCAGACTGATTTTTAACCCTTGTAACTCAGAAACGGCTGAGCATTTTTTAAAATAAAGACCAACTAAAAAAAAATGTATAAAATGTAATTACAAAAAAATTGCCCCAAAGGTGTCCATAGCCTTTAAAGGCTGGTTCCACCTTCATAAGCAAAATTTGTAATTGTCCCAATACATCTAAAAATCAAAACAAAGCAACTTTGAAAAACGTGTTAGACGTATCCATGGTAACAGACAACAAAGCCTGATCCCGTAGTCACGCTCTCTCCCATCTGCTGGTAAAGTATGTTACAAAAAGGAGAAGGAGGGAAAGGCCCATGTGGGGACAACCTACCTTCCTGTTGGCGTTCAGGCTGGACGCCGGGATCTGTAGGGTCACTTTGTACTCCGTCCTCTTGTCCATCTCATCAGCAATGAAATTGGCCTCCTGGACGTACATGTTTGCTTTGGCGATCTGTTCCCGGAGCTTCGATAAGCTGTGATGTAGCATCACCTCCCTGAAAGAAAAAGTACTAACTGAGCTCTGCTACATCTGTACAACTGTAGAGGTAGTCCTAAGAGAGCCACTTCAGAGGTAATGAGAGTTATGGGGAGAGTAGGGAGGTCACTGACAGGCAGGAATAATGGCTAAAAAAAATGTAGTATTACACAGTGCCCATTGAAGTCAATGGGCAGGGGGCATAACTATAGTTGGTGCAAAGGTAGAAGTCCCACCTGAGCCTGATGCCTCAGAGGGCACAATGACTTCTCTGTCACATTTGATTGGGACAGAACAGGTACAGATTTTGCTCGGGGGCCTGTAATAGACTCCTGTGGCCTCCATTAGCCTCACCTCTCTTCAGTCCACTGCCGGATGCGCTGTTGGGCGTTGGGTGACCCAAAGGAGAACCTGTCGATGCTGCGATAATGCTGCTTTTCAGGGGACAGCCTCCTGCGCAGCTGCTCCAGCTCATGCTCGTACATCAGCCTCTGACGCTCCAGCGCTGTGCGCTTCTCCTCTTCATGCTGCTGCTCCATGGTCTGCAGCAAGGCCTGCATGGGATCTACAGGAGGCCAAGGAGAGGTCAGTCAGAAATGAGGAGGACAATGGCTGCAGGGACATTACTGGACTATTATAAGCCGCAGGACTCCTCTTATAACACTACTGGACTATTATAAGCTCCAGGACTCCTCTTATAACATTACTGGACAATTATAAGCTGCAGGACTCCTCTTATAACACTACTGGACTATTATAAGCCGCAGAGCTCTTCTTATATTGCAGCTGGACTACTACAAGCTGCAGAGCTCCTCTTATAACACTACTGGACTATTATAAGCTGCAGAGCTCCTCTTATAACACTACTGGACTATTATAAGCCGCAGGACTCCTCTTATTACAATGGTGGCCTACTACAAGCTGCAGGACTCCTCTTATAACACTACTGGACTATTATAAGCTGCAGGACTCCTCTTATAACACTACTGGACTATTATAAGCCGCAGGACTCCTCTTATAACACTACTGGACTATTATAAGCCGCAGGACTCCTCTTATAACACTACTGGACTATTATAAGCCGCAGGGCTCCTCTTATAACACTACTGGACTAGTATAAGCTGCAGGACTCCTCTTATAACACTTACTGGACTATTATAAGCTGCAGGACTCCTCTTATAACACTACTGGACTATTATAAGCTGCAGGACTCCTCTTATAACACTACTGGACTATTATAAGCCGCAGGACTCCTCTTATAACACTACTGGACTATTATAAGCCGCAGGACTCCTCTTATAATATTACTGGACTATTATAAGCCGCAGGACTCCTCTTATAACACTACTGGACTATTATAAGCTGCAGGACTCCTCTTATAACACTACTGGACTATTATAAGCCGCAGGACTCCTCTTATAACACTACTGGACTATTATAAGCCGCAGGACTCCTCTTATAACACTACTGGACTATTATAAGCTGCAGACCTCCTCTTATAACACTACTGGACTATTATAAGCCGCAGACCTCCTCTTATAACATTACTGGACTATTATAAGCTGCAGGGCTCCTCTTATAACACTACTACTGGACTATTATAAGCCACAGACCTCCTCTTATAACACTACTGGACTATTATAAGCTGCAGGGATCCTCTTATAACACTACTGGACTATTATAAGCCACAGGACTCCTCTTATGAAACTGTTGAACTATTATAAGCCGCAGGGCTCTTCTTAGAACACTACTGGACTATTATAAGCCACAGGGCTCCTCTTCTAACACTGTTGGACTATTATAAGCCAGCAGGACTCCTCTTATAACACTACTGGACTATTATAAGCATCAGGACTCCTCTTATAACACTATTGGACTATTATAAGCCGCAGGACTCTCTTATAACACTACTGGACCATTATAAGCCGCAGACCTCCTCTTATAACATTACTGGACTATTATAAGCCGCAGGGCTCCTCTTATAATATTACTGGACTATTATAAGCTGCAGGACTCCTCTTAGAACACTACTGGACTATTATAAGCCGCAGAGCTCTTCTTATAACATTACTGGACTATTATAAGCTGCAGGACTCCTCTTATAACACTGTTGGACTATTATAAGCAGCAGGACTCCTCTTATAACACTACTGGACTATTATAAGCAGCAGGACTCCTCTTATAACACTACTGGACTATTATAAGCCGCAGGACTCCTCTTATAACACTACTGGACTATTATTAAGCTGCAGGACTCCTCTTATAACACTACTGGACTATTATAAGCTGCAGAGCTCCTCTTATAATAGTCCAGTAGTGTTATAAGCCACAGGACTCCTCTTATTACAATGGTGGCCTACTACAAGCTGCAGGACTCCTCTTATAACACTACTGGACTATTATAAGCCGCAGGACTCCTCTTATAACACTACTGGACTATTATAAGCCGCAGACCTCCTCTTATAACACTACTGGACTATTATAAGCTGCAAGACTCCTCTTATAACACTACTGGACCATTATAAGCCGCAGACCTCCTCTTATAACATTACTGGACTATTATAAGCCGCAGGGCTCCTCTTATAATATTACTGGACTATTATAAGCTGCAGGACTCCTCTTAGAACACTACTGGACTATTATAAGCCGCAGGACTCCTCTTATAACATTACTGGACCATTATAAGCTGCAGGACTCCTCTTATAACACTGTTGGACTATTATAAGCAGCAGGACTCCTCTTATAACACTACTGGACTATTATAAGCCGCAGGACTCCTCTTATAACACTACTGGACTATTATAAGCTGCAGGACTCCTCTTATAACACTACTGGACTATTATAAGCTGCAGAGCTCCTCTTATAATAGTCCAGTAGTGTTATAAGCCACAGGACTCCTCTTATTACAATGGTGGCCTACTACAAGCTGCAGGACTCCTCTTATAACACTACTGGACTATTATAAGCCGCAGGACTCCTCTTATAACATTAATGGACTATTATAAGCTGCAGGACTCCTCTTATAATATTACTGGACTATTATAAGCTGCAGGACTCCTCTTATAACATTACTGGACTATTATAAGCCGCAGGACTCCTCTTATAACACTGTTGAACTATTATAAGCCGCAGGGCTCCTCTTAGAACACTACTGGACTATTATAAGCCTCAGGGCTCCTCTTATAACACTACTGGACTATTATAAGCTGCAGGACTTCTCTTATAACACTACTGGACTATTATAAGCTGCAGGACTCCTCTTATAACACTACTGGACTATTATAAGCCGCAGGGCTCCTCTTATAACACTAACTGGACTATTATAAGCGCAGACTCCTCTTATAACATTACTGGACTATTATTGCCGCAGAGCTCTTCTTATAACATTACTGGACTATTATAAGCCGCAGGACTCCTCTTACAACATTACTGGACTATTATAAGCCTCAGGGCTCCTCTTATAACACTACTGGACTATTATAAGCCGCAGGACTCCTCTTATAACACTGCTGGACTATTATAAGCCGCAGGACTCCTCTTATAACACTGCTGGACTATTATAATCCGCAGGGCTCCTCTTATTACAATGGTGGCCTACTACAAGCTGAAGGACTCTCTTATAACACTACTGGACTTTATAAGCCGCAGGACTCCTTATAACACTCTGGACTATTATAAGCCGCAGGCTTCCTCTTATAACACTACTGGACTATAAAGCGCAGGATCCTTTATAAACCTACTGACTTTATAAGCCACAGACTCCTCTTATAACACTACTGGACATTATAAGCCGCAGGCTCCTCTTATAACACTACTGGACTATTATAAGCGCAGGACTCCTCTTATAACACTACTGGACCATTATAAGCCGCAGAGCTCCTCTTATAACACTACTGGACTATTATAAGCCGCAGGACTCCTCTTATAACATTACTGGACCATTATAAGCCGCAGAGCTCCTCTTATAACACTACTGGACTATTATAAGCCGCAGAGCTCCTCTTATAACACTACTGGACTATTATAAGCCGCAGGACTCCTCTTATAACACTACTGGACTATTATAAGCTGCAGAGCTCTTCTTGAAACACTACTGGACTAGTATAAGCTGCAGGACTCCTCTAATAACACTACTGGACTATTATAAGCCGCAGGACTCCTCTATATAACACTACTGGACTATTATGAGCCGCAGGACTCCTCTTATAACACTACTGGACTATTATAAGCCGCAGGACTCCTCTTATAACACTACTGGACTATTATAAGCCGCAGGGCTCCTCTTATAACATTACTGGACTATTATAAGCCGCAGGGCTCCTCTTATAACATTACTGGACTATTATAAGCCGCAGGGCTCCTCTTATAACATTACTGGACTATTGTAAGCTGCAGGACTCCTCTTATAACATTACTGGACCATTATAAGCCACAGGGCTCCTCTTATAACATTACTGGACTATTATAAGCCACAGGGCTCCTCTTATAACACTACTGGACTATTATAAGCCGCAGGACTCCTCTTATAACACTACTGGACTATTATAAGCTGCAGACCTCCTCTTATAACATTACTGGACTATTATAAGCCGCATGACTCCTCTTATAACATTACTGGACCATTATAAGCCGCAGAGCTCCTCTTATAACACTACTGGACTATTATAAGCCGCAGGACTCCTCTTATAACATTACTGGACTATTATAAGCCGCAGGGCTCCTCTTATAACACTACTGGACTATTATAAGCCGCAGGGCTCCTCTTATAACATTACTGGACTATTATAAGCCAAAGGGCTTCTCTTATAACATTACTGGACTATTATAAGCCGCAGGACTCCTCTTATAACACTACTGGACTATTATAAGCCGCAGGGCTCCTCTTATAACACTACTGGACTATTATAAGCCGCAGGGCTCCTCTTATAACACTACTGGACTATTATAAGCCGCATGACTCCTCTTATAACACTACTGGACTATTATAAGCCGCAGGACTCCTCTTATAACATTACTGGACTATTATAAGCCACAGGGCTCCTCTTATAACACTACTGGACTATTATAAGCCACAGGGCTCCTCTTATAACATTACTGGACCATTATAAGCCGCAGAGCTCCTCTTATAACACTACTGGACTATTATAAGCCGCATGACTCCTCTTATAACATTACTGGACCATTATAAGCCGCAGAGCTCCTCTTATAACACTACTGGACTATTATAAGCTGCAGGACTCCTCTTATAACACTACTGGACTATTATAAGCTGCAGAGCTCTTCTTATAACACTACTGGACTATTATAATCCGCATGACTCCTCTTATTACAATGGTGGCCTACTACAAGCTGAAGGACTCCTCTTATAACACTACTGGGCTATTATAAGCCGCAGGACTCCTCTTATAACATTACTGGACTATTATAAGCCGCAGGGCTCCTCTTATAACACTACTGGACTATTATAAACCGCAGAGCTCCTCTTATAACACTACTGGACTATTATAAGCCGCAGGGCTCCTCTTATAACATTACTGGACTATTATAAGCCGCAGGACTCCTCTTATAACATTACTGGACTATTATAAGCCGCAGGGCTCCTCTTATAACACTACTGGACTATTATAAGCCGCAGGGCTCCTCTTACAACATTACTGGACTATTATAAGCCGCAGAGCTCCTCTTATAACATTACTGGACTATTATAAGCCGCAGGGATCTGATTTACCGTTATTTCCCAGACCCTTCATCATGACCTCCATCTGGGCGTACTCATAGTTGAAGTTGACCTCGCTGGACACCTCACTGGATGAGTCCCCGTCGGCGTCCAGTTGCTCGAAGCTGCTGCTGTTGCGCATACTGGTATCCCGCTCTTCGTCCTCGCGCTCCGCCTTCTTCTTCTTTGGTAAACTTATCCTGCGAGATCGGCATAAGACATAAGATTAAAGGGGTTTTCGATACATGTCAGAAAGATGGGGATCCTACCTCTGCGTGCTCCAAATGTCATGGATAGTTGTGGAAATCCCTCTATGCATCTGATCAAGCAGATCAGAGGTCAGGGGGCACCCGCTCTCCCGTTAGGTGAGGGTCCTAAGGGTTAAAGTCCCAATACTTCTCACAGCGGAGGGTTTGCTACAATTGTATCCGTTGAGAGATAAAATCTGGACTGTAGAGTACGGGGGTCATTCACACACTGAAAATTCTGGCAAGGATTGTGTTGGATATGCAATATTCATGTAGGACACGTGCGGACGGAACATCAAAATTTATCTGCGCTGACACATTGTAACAAACTATCAGGACAGGAATGATTCATTTAGCAAAGAATTGATTTAATAAAACTGTAGCAAACCCTCAGCTGTGACAATGTATGTGGCCATGGAGATGTGCCGCTTGTGATGCCATGTCCGTGTGGTCACGTGACTGCACAGCCATGGTATCGGTACATCCGCACATTTCATACAGGAAGGGATTTGGAAAACGAGGATGATGGGAGTGACAGTGAAGACGTACCTGAAAAAGTGATTGTTTCCCCAGAGAATGCGGTCCCCGTGCTGCAGCTGGGTGGGCTGGGTGACCACTGAGCCATTTACTAACGTCCTGCAAAACAAAAAACAGTCATCAATCGCTACTGCCCCCTGGTGGTGAAGGATCCAATGATAAAAGGATATCATAATGTAATGCACAGTCTGATAAATAGGGCCCCCTACAGGGTCAGAGGGGTAATGCTCATCAGTGCAATACTGGAGGGCAGCGCCATCATCTGGTGTGAACCATACATGACAGACGTAATAGTAATGTATGTACACAGTGACTGCACCAGCAGAATAGTGAGTGCAGCTCTGGAGTATAATACAGGATGTAACTCAGGATCAGTACAGGATAAGTAATGTATGTACACAGTGACTGCACCAGCAGAATAGTGAGTGTAGCTCTGGAGTATAATACAGGATGTAACTCAGGATCAGTACAGGATAAGTAATGTATGTACACAGTGACTCCACCAGCAGAATAGTGAGTGCAGCTCTGGAGTATAATACAGGATGTAACTCAGGATCAGTACAGGATAAGTAATGTATGTACACAGTGACTGCACCAGCAGAATAGTGAGTGCAGCTCTGGAGTATAATACAGGATGTAACTCAGGATCAGTACAGGATAAGTAATGTAATGTAATGTATGTACACAGTGACTGCACCAGCAGAATAGTGAGTACAGCTCTGGAGTATAATACAGGATGTAACTCAGGATCAGTACAGGATAAGTAATATATGTACACAGTGACTGCACCAGCAGAACAGTGAGTGCAGCTCTGGAGTATAATACAGGATGTAACTCAGGATCAGTACAGGATAAGTAATGTAATGTATGTACACAGTGACTCCACCAGCAGAATAGTGAGTGCAGCTCTGGAGTATAATATAAGATGTAACTCAGGATCAGTACAGGATAAGTAATGTATGTACACAGTGACTGCACCAGCAGAATAGTGAGTGCAGCTCTGGAATATAATACAGGATGTAACTCAGGATCAGTACAGGATAAGTAATGTATGTACACAGTGACTGCACCAGCAGAATAGTGAGTGCAGCTCTGGAGTATAATACAGGATGTAACTCAGGATCAGTACAGGATAAGTAATGTATGTACACAGTGACTGCACCAGCAGAATAGTGAGTGCAGCTCTGGAGTATAATACAGGATGTAACTCAGGATCAGTACAGGATAAGTAATGTTTGTACACAGTGACTGCACCAGCAGAATAATGAGCTCAGCTCTGGAGTATAATAGACATTCACCACCTCTCCCCCAGTAGCTGCCAGGAGATGTGCTCCTGTGCAACAGTCCTCCTCATGAGGTCCTGCATGATAAGAACAGTAAAGTCCTACTATTTACAATATTTAAGCTGTTTCCAGCTCATAATTTTAGGCCACACAATACTATCATACAGTACCTATACTGCAGTACCATCAGAGGGGCTGGGGCAGTAGAGGACTTCCCATCTGGTCTCTCTCAGACATTTTTCTGTTTTGTTTTAGAACATCATCCGCATAATGCGGTCAAATAGCACCACGACCCCCTCACACAAGGAATACTCCCTATGAATGAATCACTGACCATCATGTGCATGAGGCTTTAGGCTGGATTCACACGGCCATTCCATCTGGACGTCCGTATGGCACCTGAGGGCCCCTGTTTTTTTATTTTTTATTTAATTGGGTGAATGAGTCTTGGAAGAATATTGGACAGGAATGGCGCAGGCTGCGATTTTCTCTACACGGAAAAACTATATTGTGAACTGCACCATTTACCTTAAAGGGGTTCCCCGGGCTTTTAATATTGATGACCTATCCTCAGGATAGGTCATCAATATCAGATCAGCTGTAGGAGGAGACGGCACGGGTGTCGGACCCCCGCCGGTCAGATATTGATGACCTAATTCTGAGGATAGGTCATCAATATTAAAAGCCCGGAGAACCCCTTTAATGGGTGCGGGCCGGATAGCCCACTGACTGAATCAGGTCCATATAAATCCCACATAATACCGCAAACCCTAGATAATACCACACATAATACTACTGGGTGGCTTTGGCTTGCTCCTGTGGTTAACCCTCCTAAAGGGAGGCCTCGGGCAAGTGCCTAGTTTGCCTCCCCCTCAAACCACATTAGGAGAAACACAAATAAGTCGTAACGGAAAGAAACTAGGCGGGTTTTCAGTTTAATATCAACCAATGGCCGGTTCTCAAATCATTAATGAGACATTTATTCCCTATTCAAAATAAAATTCATAAACATCTAAAAAAAGGTTAAAAAAACGTATATGTGGCGATATAGTAATACTTGTAATTCAGTCTTGTAGGACTACCTCTTAGGCCCCATTCACACGTCCTGATTTTTCATCCGCATCCTATCCGCGTCCGTTCCGGAATTTCGGCCGTTTTTTGCGGATAGTATGCGGATCCATTCATTTCAATGGGTCCCGAAAAAATGCGGACATTGCACCGTATGTTGTCCGCATCCGTTTCTCCGTTCCGTTCAGTTTTGCGGGTCCGCAAACAGAAATCCTCCTGTCCTACTTTTCCTCCTGATTTTGCGGTCCGTAGCCCAATACAAGTCTATGGGACGTCCGTAAATGCGGAAGACATGCGGAAAGCCATCCGCATGTCATCCGCATTTGCAGATTCCGTTCCAGGAGGGTAGAAAAAAAAAAAGAAAAAAAAAAAAAAAAGATTTGATTACTCCTTCCGCAAAAAACGGATGACATATGGATAAGGATTTACGGAAAAACTGAACGGATGTGCTGGAAAAAGTGAGTTTTTTGTGGTACAACGGATCCGCAAAAAACTGACCGTTTTCCAGGATGTGCACAAATACGGACGTGTGAACGGAGCCTTAGAGTTCCAACTGCGGAGCGCACGCAACTTTGGAACTTGAGTTCAGTTCCTACGCTGCGATATGTGAGGTTAGATATTCCTCTATGTTTTGTATTCACGCGTAGCGTGCCGCTAATACCGTCCCAAGTTAATACCGAAAGTTCAGTCTCCAAAGTCAGTGCTGGTGCGCAGCGCGCTTATTCCACGGCTAAGCAAGAAATATGAAATGATCTGCAGCTTTATCAGTCTGGTTTCATGTTTCATCTTCGTCTTGTTTCCATGCATCTTGAATGAACCCTCGCACCATTAGTCTGTATAATGGAGACTGAACGGGAGAGGAGGCCGTGTGTGGAGGGACGAGCGCAGGCTTGTCACCGCTCGGGGCGACTTTTATTTTAACCCTCGGCAGGTATGCAGAGAATGCGGTTAACGTGAAAGAGCATATTATATCTTAACGCTCTCATCAATGGAAAGACGATCTAATCTATAGACAGATATACATAATATGCAGAAACTATCCGTATAACATCACTGTAAGACAGTAGCAGCTACATCCCACACACCCCGCACCTGACATACCTGCCCCGCGCCGCCGTCTTACCTGCCGCCTGTCGTATCAACTACTCCACCTGTTTAACAGCGCCGGAGCCTTTAAGACAACCACCTGCAGACTGCGGCCAGGTAATGAGGGTGCACTGATTATCACCTCTCATCTCCTGTGTCACCTGGTTGTAAGGTTCCCACGAGGGGCCCTCTAGTGGCCAGAGACGATTAGGATTTGAAAGTGCAATCTATTAGCGCCATCTTCTGGTCAAACTGTTAAAATGCAACCAAAAGGAAAAACTGTGCAAAAACTACTGATATTTGGGGGTTAGACCAGTCTAGGGTGGAAGTTTAGTAAAATATCTCCCGCCTTCCCATAAGGAGACTCCTTGTTCCAGTGACAACTGGTTCCAGTAACAGCCATTTCTTAAAGTAAGTCTGACACAAGGCCTTATAGGGCTAGCTCAGCTGAATTTAATGATAGATTTCACTTAAGAATCCGTTGCTTCATTCTGGAGAAAAGGTATTTAATCCATAGGCAAATGAGCAGTTAAGTGCACCGAGGGCGGGTCCAAGTCACTCTGTGAACCCTTGCTCCTCCAGTTTCCCATGCCAGACCCTCTCTCATCTTCTTGATTGACAGGGTCAGGTGCCAGGACTATACAGGAACCTGGTCCTGTCACTCAAAATGGAGAGGGAGGGGCTAAACAGGAAAGGGTGGGCAGAGTGATTAGGGCCCGCCCTCAGTGCACTTAACTGCTCATTTGCAGTACTCTTTATTCAGAACAAAGCAACGGATCACCCAGTCAAAGAGATTAATATATTCAGCTGAGCTAGTCCTACAAGGGATTGTGCCTGGTTTATCAGTAAATTTCCTGGTGACAGCGTACCTTTATTTATATCTGTTCCTGGGAGAGCTGGGTGACAACCTATGTGACCCACATTAATGATCCCCATGTCGGTTGTCACCTAGCTATGCCTAGCTATACATTAATACATTCCCCATCCTTGCATAACTAGGCAGATCTGCTGCTCAGGACTGTAGAAAAGCTGAGGGACCCTAAGGAGACGGGGAGGAACATGCAGATTTTCTTGTGGATTTGCCCCAGATTTCATCCTGCAGATAGATAAAAAGCATATAGACAAAAATTCCCTTCCAGGTGCAGTCTGATGGAAATAACCAGTGTAGGTGACACAGAGTGACCACAAGGGGCGCTGTCCATGGGGTCCATCAGGCGCTGTTCACATACAGCACAGTTCCAAACAGAAGCCACAGCGCAGATGTCATCCAAAATTAAAGGGGGATTCGATAGCGTGGTTCTCAGAGGTGGGACCCGTACGTGTCTCAAGAACAGGGCCTAAATGCCCATGGAGAACTAGCTGCGCATGCGGAACCCTCCATTCACCGCTATGGGGGTTCCAAAAATAGTGGCGCTCGGAATGGAGGGGTGGTTGCACAGGCACGGTGTCCTCTCCATTCACTGCTATGGGGGTTCCAAAAATAGTCGAGCGCTCACTCATCCATCTTCAGAAGTCCCATAGTAAGGATTGGAGGGGTGGCTGCACAGGCGCGGTGTCCTCTACATTTATTGCAAGCACGCCCACCAGGTTTTTTTTTGTAAGTCCCATAGGAGTGAATGGAGAAAGCTGCGCATGCACAGTGTGCTCTTCACTCAGCTTTGGGGCCAGATTCTTAAGATACGAGTTGTTCCCAGAGGTGGGACCTGACATAAATGTCCAGATAGAAACACCCCTTCGACTACCTAACTGTTCTGCCCGAGTCCAGCTCCAGCAGTGTGAAAAGTAGCTAACTGGGGGGGGGTGGGCTGCTTTAGATGGCGCTATCTCCTGAATGGTAGCAGCTAGAAACATGCAACTGGTCTTGTCTGAAAGGTGACAAACAGCAGCTAAAGTCCAAGCAACAGAGGAGAATTGTTAGAAATAAAGTCAGGAAAATTGGGGGTAAAACCTGATTTTACTTTCACTTTCAGCTGCATTCACAGCATCCCGATTTCTATCAGTAATATCTTCCCCTGTCATGAACATATTGTTGTCATTCCAGTATTGTCTGAAAGCTTGGAATGTCTGCTTTCAAATAGGTTGCATGTTTCTACCTGCTACTATTCAGGAGGTAGCACATCTAAAGCAGCCCTCCCCCAACAGTTATCAACTTTTCACACTGCCCGAGCTGGACTCAGGCATCTGTCAGCAGTTCTGTCCCTATGACACTGGCTGACCTGTTACATGTGCACTTGGCAGCTGAAGACATCTGTGTTGGTCCCATGTTCATGTGTGTCCTCATTGCTGAGAAATATGATGTTTTAATGTATGCAAATGAGCTTCTAGGAGCAACGGGAGCGTTACCATTACACCTAGAGGCTCTGCTCTCTCTGCAACTGCCGCACTCCCCGCACTTTGATTGACAGGGTAAGAAGTGATGACGTTTTCATTGCATCAAAGTAGAAAGAGAAGAGCGTCTAGGTGTAATGACAACGCCCCCGTTGCTCCTAGAGGCTCATTTGCATATATTAAATCTTCATATTTCTCAGCACTGCGGACACATATGAACATGGGACCAACACTGATGTCTTCAGCTGCCAAGTGCACATGTAACAGGTCAGGCAGTGTCATAGGGACAAAACTGCTGACAGATGCCCTTTAAGCAGCCCAAAAGTAGGAACACTCATGATGGCAGTTTTCAGCTTCTACCGGAGTGTCCCTTTAGGTTTCTATCAGTTAACCCTCTGATGTCCAGTATGAAGAGGAGCTTTACCTGGCGTTTTTCATTGGCGTTAATACGACTTGTCCGTCGGTGGAGATATCTACGAGGCAGTGTTCGGGGAGGATTCCCATCCCACAGAGCTGGATGTCCTGCGAGTTGTCAGACCCTATGAGCGTGTGATCCTGAGAAGATAAGGAGAATTTAGTCAACTATCCAAGAGCACAATAGAAAAATCGTCCTGTAACTGCTCCTAACTGCTTGCTGTCAGTGAATGGAAGTATTTCAGTTTACACGCAGAATATGGAATCTCTCTCTCCTGTCCTGATGGCTTCTTACAGTGTATCCGAGCAGGTAACATATGACTGTAACAAACCCTCAGCTGTGAGAAGTACAAGATCTGGACTGTGGATGAAAAAGAATTCTCCCTTTCCCTGAAAGCAAGCAGAGATCTTGAAAATGGTGACAAATTGGGCCACAAAGAATATGAGAAAGCCGCAGGACTTCTCATTACACCGCACTGACCGCCGCCATACTCACCCACACAGGACCGATTTGGCATTTCTCGCCCCCGCCTCCATATAACAAGCGTGCTCAGCTACCAGCGCAGGATCCGGGCGCCCGCATGCTACAAAAGTTTTGCTGATGTGGTAAGTAGCGCTGGTCTTAATACCGGCGAAGGCTCCAGCCCCGGGACTTGGGAGGACTCAGTGCTGGCCGGTGTCCAGCGATACCCCCTCCCCCACTCTCCTCTCCCAGATAAGACAAGGGCCGCTCGCAGGGCCGGATCCCACTTTCCAGGAGGGATTGATTACTAAGCAGATGGAAAACAACAGCCTCTCACACCCTGCGCCTTCACCCTCATCCGAGCGACCCTGACGCAGCACATCGCTGCAGACCATCGCGCAACCGGAAGACGTTTTCTGCTGGGGCTGCAGATATTCACATGCGGGAGGTGTGACAAAGTGACTTTGAGAAAATGTTTTATCTCGACACAAAATGTAACATTGAAGAAACAATAAAAAAAAGTAACAACAAAAGTGACATTGAAAACGGAAGGGAGAAGAGCCTGGAGCTGCACCGACAGACGAGGCGATCCGGGGACACGATCACATGGCGGAAATACAAATGATGCACTTTTTTACCAGGGTATCCGAATCAGAAAACGGTGGCTGACCCTTGGATTGCCATTTACCCCATCGCCAGGGGCATCGCCAGGTCAAAACAGACGGGGCTTGGACTCCAAATGTACTGACCACCGACTATACAAGTGTATCGCTGCCCTCAGGAGACTGGGGCCAATAGCTCCCTGCCCCACCGTGCACCGTGTCATAGGCCACGAGGAAATAGAATGGCACAGGCAGCAGTGATGACATCATCGCAGCCGCCAGCACCCGGTCTTAGTGATCGTGAGCACCTGTGCCAAGGGGCAGGAAGCACATTGACTTCAGCCTGAGTCAAAAACCCAGCAACTCAGGCAGCAGAAGAGGCCTACGGCCTGCAACACGGACAGCGACGGGGAGTCAGGTGAGTACCTTTTTTTTTTTTTTTTTTCTAACTCACTTTGGGGAAAAACAGCACTGGGGGCTCAGCAGGGACATCATATTTACAGGGAGTATAATAGGGGGTATTATAACTTCTGGGAGCACTGCAGGGGGTCATTATGACTGGTAGCACTAAAGGGGGTATTATAACCACGGAGTGCACTATAAGGGGCATTACAGCTACTGGGAGCACTATGGGGGGGATTATAACTACTGGGTGCATTACAGGGAGTAATAAAACTACTGGGTGCACAATAGGGGGGCATTATTACTATTTGGTGCTCTACAGGGAGCATTATAACTACTGGGAGCACTATAGGCAGAATTATTACTACTGAGGCACTAAAGGGAGCATTATAACTGCTGAGGCACCATGGATGGCATTATAGCTACTGGGAGCACTATAGAGGGCATTATAACTACAGAGTGCATTACAGGGAGTATTAAAACTACTGGGTGCACAATAGGGGGCAATATAACTACCAGGAGCATTACAGGGGGGCATTAAACCTACTGGATGCACAGCAGGGGGCATAATAACTACCAAGAGGATTATAGGGGGCATTATAACTACTGGGGGCATGATAGGGAACATTACAACTACTGGGAACACTATAGAGGGCAAATATAAGTATCGGGAGCACTATAGGGAGCATTACACCTACTGGGGTACTAAAGTGAGCATTATAACTACTGGGGGCAGGATAGAATGCATTATAACTAATAGGGAATCTACAGGGTCTTATGGAGGGCCTTATTACTATTGGGTGTACTGTGGGGGCGTTATAAATATTAGGCACAATATGGAGGGCATTGCTACTAATAGGGACACTTTTGGGAAGCATTATCACTATTAGGGGGCACCAATATTAATGAAGGTACTCTGGGAGAAAATCATTATTATTACTGGAAGGACTTTTGGAAGCACTTTGCAGACCATCTGTATGGCAGTGTTATTTCTCCACTATACTATTTAGGGGCACAGTGGGCACAGTTTTGGGGGCAGCAGCGGGAGAACAATGTTGGGGACCAGAAGAGGGGGGATGATAGAAAAGTGAGGAAACTAAGATGTCTGTGTGGAAACCAGATGTGTCTGAAAGAAGCTATCATGGTGGACTGGGCCGAATGGAGAAGATGAGGAAAAAGAACATCTACATCAGAGGAGACATCACTGGATGTAAGAGGTATGTGGTGCTGTGGTCTTCTGTATGTGTGGTAGTGCTGAATGTAATGCCCATCCAAATATGCCTTTAGTACTGGGGCTGGGGGGCTGGTTCGAAAGCCAAGAAGTAGTCCGACACCCGACTGCCTGGCACTGGGGGTCTGTGCCATCAGCTGGGTAAACCTAATTGCTGGCCATGATATCAGCCCCAGCAGAAAACAACGCAGGAAGATGGAACTATGGGAAAAAACGGACGTACTCAAATTCTGCAAACACTCCATGGACAGGTGTGATGATGTGCAAAGTGAGATTTCTGGGATTCCTTTCACATGGAAAATTATGCCAGGAATGAAAACCATGTAAGTAGCAAAAAAAAGGATGTACAGTCATGGCCAAAAGTTTTGAGAATGACACAAATCTTCTATTTTCACATGATCTGCTGCCCTCTGGTTTTTATGTGTGTTTGTCAGATGTTTTTATCACATACAGAAATATAATTGCAATCATATTATGAGTAACAAAAGCTTATATTGACAGTTAGAATGAGTTAATGCAGCAAGTCAATATTTGCAGTGTTGACCCTTCTTCTTCAGGACCTCTGCAATTCTCCCTGGCATGCTCTCAATCAACTTCTGGACCAAATCCTGACTGATAGCAGTCCATTCTTGCACAATCAATGCTTGCATTTTGTCAGAATTTGTAGGTTTTTGTTTGTCCACCCGTCTCTTGATGATTGACCACAAGTTCTCAATGGGATTAAGATCTGGGGAGTTTCCAGGCCATGGACCCAAAATCTCTATGTTTTGTTCCCTGAGCCATTTAGTTATCACCTTTGCTTTATGGCAAGGTGCTCCATCATGCTGGAAAAGGCATTGTTGATCGCCAAACTGCTCTTGGACGGTTGGGAGAAGTTGCTCTCGGAGGACATTCTGGTACCATTCTTTATTCATGGCTGTGTTTTTAGGCAAGACTGTGAGAGAGCCGATTCCTTTGGCTGAGAAGCAACCCCACACATGAATGGTTTCAGGATGCTTTACAGTTGGCATGAGACAAGACTGGTGGTAGCGCTCACCTCGTCTTCTCCGAATAAGCTGTTTTTCCAGATGTCCCAACAATGGAAAAGGGGATTCATCAGAGAAAATAACTTTACCCCCAGTCCTCAGCAGTCCACTCCCTGTACCTTTTGCAGAATATCAGTCTGTCCCTGATGTTTTTTCTGGAGAGAAGTGGCTTCTTTGCTGCGCTCCTTGAGACCAGGCCTTGCTCCAAGAGTCTCCGCCTCACAGTGCGTGCAGATGCACTCACACCTGCCTGCTGCCATTCCTGAGCAAGCTCTGCACTGCTGGTAGCCCGATCCCGCAGCTGAAACACTTTTAAGAGACGGTCCTGGCGCTTGCTGGTCTTTCTTGGGCGCCCTGGAGCCTTTTTGGCAACAATGGAACCTCTCTCCTTGAAGTTCTTGATGATGCGATAGATTGTTGACTGAGGTGCAATCTTTCTAGCTGAGATACTCTTCCCTGTTAGGCCATTTTTGTGCAGTGCAATGATGACTGCACGTGTTTCTTTAGAGATAACCATGGTTAACAGAAGAGAAACAATGATGCCAAGCACCAGCCTCCTTTTAAAGTGTCCAGTGGTGTCATTCTTACTTAATCATGACAGATTGATCTCCAGCCCTGTCCTCATCAACACCCACACCTGTGTTAATGGAGCAATCACTGAAACGATGTTAGTTGGTGCTTTTAAGGCAGGGCTGCAATGCTGTTGAAATGTGTTTTGGAGGATAAAGTTCATTTTCTAGGCAAATATTGACTTTGCAAGTAATTGCTGTTAAGCTGATCACTCTTTATAACATTCTGGAGTATATGCAAATTGCCATTATAAAAACTGAAGCAGTAGACTTTGTAAAAATTATTATTTGTATCATTCTCAAAACTTTTGGCCATGACTGTAATATACAGACTGGAAAACTGATAAGAGTTATATATGTGAACAAAAAGCAATGGGGGTTTACGTGCATCTGATGTGTGCCTGGTGCCACAGCAATAACACATTCACATAGTTTTATCTTGTGTTTTGATACTGAAAAAAAAATGTAAAAAAAAAAACGTTGGAAAAAAAACACATTTTTTTGCATCCCCATATTCTGACCCCATCATTTTTTTTTATATTTATGTCCGCGGAGCTGTGTGAGGTGATCTGCAGTTTCCAGTGATACATGTATGCCTTTTTGACTTCTTATTCAATTTGATTTTTTTTTTTCGTAACAGCATTCACCGTTTTTATTGTTTATTTTAGAATGGGGAAAAGGCGGTGATTTGAATTTTTATATATTTTTTTTTTTCATTTTTAAAAATCTTTTTTAAAGCCCCACCCCCTAGAGTTCTTGAATATGCAATCTTCAGATCGCTTCTCTCTCACACTGCAAAGAATTAGCACTGCGGTGTTATGCACATCGGCTTTTTTCTTATGGAGCCCTGCCACCTGCTGGCCTCCATAAGAACTACAGCTGTTAGACCATGGGACTGTTCAGAGAGAACCAGGCCATTAACATGAACGAACGGCTTCCCTGATCTCAGTGCAAGGAAGCCGGGCAGGCCATGGGAGCCGCCTCAGATACTGTGGTTACTACTGACCATGGCATCTGAGCGGCTAAATGTCCATGATCGGCGTTATCGCCAATCGCAGATCCACAATTAGCCTCGGGTGTCTGCTGCGTGAACATCTTTAAAGAGATGGTTAATCAAGAGGGTTAAACGTCAGTGGCATGGCAGAAGCCAGACCTATGATACATAGGATATCCGAGACAGCTCATCATCTCCCAATCGGCTGCCCATCCACACCGGATAGGTTACTTGCCGCCATGTCCCCCTCCACCTCCTGCAGGAGCGGTGTAATCCCTAGTTCTCTGCCCATCTCCTGTAGTTACCTGTGCTCCCCATTACTGGATCCTCGGGTGACTAACAGCCCAGCCGCTCCCTTGAGGAGTCCTGACACTAAGAACAGAAACATGCCATGTCGGGCAGGGAGTTAGGGGGTCATTGAAGCAATCTGGCCACACCAGGGTCAGGCTCTGTTCGGGTCACCCTTGACACCTGACCATGTGTGAGCAGCACCGGTATCAACCCTGCATAGGTAGTTATCATTTTTTACTTTTTTTGTGATTTATGGTGACAGTTTTTCTGCTGGTGTCATTTTATAGATTAACCCATATTTTAGTGAGAAGCTACGTTTTAATTCCCTACCTCTATGGGAGCTACAAACTTTTTTTTTTTAAACAAAAAGTTGCACTTATTGCTTCCCTTCTTTTGGCGGCTGTTATAAAGCACATTACCCAGCAGAGGGCAGCAGAGACACACAGTGCAGACCTGTTCCCGGATACTGGAAATAGGATGCCATTCATAACCATAGGAAAGTGCACATATCTCTGGTATAAGGGCACTGATGGGCCCATGAATGCCCTCATACCCATGGATATAATGGGCATATTCTGCACAGATTCAACCACATACCTGGGATTTTCTATACAAACACATCTCAGCGCACAATCCGTGCCTCACCTTAAGATAATAAACCAGAAGTTCGTTGAGGGCAGGATCTGCATTTAAATTAACTAAGAAACATTTATTATCTCCGACTTTGATCCCTGAGGATTGCAGTGAAATTCCAAGACTTTCCAGCTGCTTCTGCCGCTCCTGTAATGGAAGGAAAGAAACATAGTGAAATGTAAACTCGCATACAAGTGCGGGGGAGAACGGTGGCAACGCCCGGCGGAGGAATTACCTAACCCGCTGCAGTGCCAAGATGACCCACAGGCAGTTAAAGAGGCAGTAACCCAGTATGTAGGGGGTACACATATGGGGGTCATTTATTAAGACCGGCGTTTTAGACGTCAGTCTCAGGCTTCATTCACACGACCGTAAGTGTTTTGCGGTCCGCAAATTGCGGATCCGCAAAGAAAACGGATGACGTTCCGTATGGCATCCGTGTTTCCGTTTTTTTTTGCGGATCCATTGTAACAATGCCTATCCTTGTCAGCAAAACGGACAAGAATAGGACATGTTCTATCTTTTTTGCGGAATGGAAATGCGGACATACGGAAACGGAATGCAAACGGAGTACCTTCCGTTTTTTTTTGCGGACCCATTGAAATGAATGGTTCCACATACGGTCCGCAAAAAAAAACGGAACGGACACGGAAACAAAATACGGTCGTGTGAATGAAGCCTTAATAACCCTGCGAAGGCGCTTGATGTTCCTCTACATACCTTAGGCACATCCAACAGCCTTAAAGGGTATTCCCATATCCGACATCCTAGCGATATGCCCACCTCGGGGACTCGCACCTACACTGAGAACGGAGCGGGGAAGGTGGTGGCCAGAAGTCCCTCGGTTTTCCGGGGTCCAGTCACTGCTAAGCACTCTCGCCATAGGACTGAATGGGAGCACAATGCGCTTGCGCGGCCACCACTCCCATTAATTTCTATGGTGCCTATTGAAATAGCCGAGCCAGTGCTCGGCTATTTTCGGCGGCCCCATAGAAATGAATGGAGGGCGGCTGCGGGTGCGTTGGGCGCCCTCCACAATCTTCAGGGGTCCGTTCTCGATGTATGTACCAGGGCTCGGAGTCAGAGTTGGAGAAAACAGGATTAAAGAGGTTTTCTCACTAGTTACAAAGATTAGCTTTCTACATAAAGTGACAGTTAAAAGAAGACATTTTCTAAATACAGTGGTCAGTAGATTTTACTCTAGTCATGAACTATAGACAGTTCAGCAGGTCTCTCATTGCACACAGGTTGCTATGGTAACCTGCAGAGCAGAAAGACTGTTATCTGATTGGCTGAGAGCGGGAGTGACCAGAATGATGGGACTGAGCTCTGAGTGATTACCTGCAGTAAGCAAAAGGTACAAGTGTTGTGAGGACTGAGAAGCTTTACCTGTAATTGTGTTAGAGAGCACAATCTCCTGCTCTGTCAGAGTAATAACTGCTGGAGACCCGCCCACAGCCTGAGGAGACAGAGTGAGTGCAAACTGCCTGTCAGCCAGTGAATAAACCTGCTCAGAAAACCCCTTTAAGGCAAGTACTTCTTAGTATATCTAAAATTTCAATAAACTGTGCATAAATCACTTGTCCAGTGCATGTTCTCTCTGTATGCTTTCCTCTGATCTCATGTTTGGAAAGGTTAGCTGCTCTCATGGCTTCTATATGCTATACATAGAATATAAGGGGAAAACGGTTTTCTAACATCTCAGATTCAGAAATACACATGTGATAAAGTACTATAGGTGTAGAAGCCATTGCCAAGCATTTGTTATCTAGCACTGCTAGTAGTGTCACTTTCTAGACTGTGAAGCAGTATGATGTAAAACACCTAGGCCCTTATGTATGAAAAGTGTCCCATAGAAACCAATCAGAGCTTCCCTTTCATTTCATATAGTGCTCTGGTGAAATGAAAGGGGAGCTCTGATTGGTTGCTATGGGCAACAAAGAAAGTCTTAGACCTAGACAGTTTTCATACATCAGGCCCTTAGTGAGCTGTGCCCAGAGAAAAGCCTGATACTGAAAGTTCAGAGTAAAGATATCGAGCAAAACATAGATTACAAACATTTTCTCATGACTTATCTGTACTATTGATTTATGCAAAGTTTGTTTAAAGTTATCACTTAAACATGCTCCATGTATGAGGGAGTCTGAGTAGGAGTCGGAGCTTTGGATTACCGACTCCACAGTCCTGGGGGCTGCGGGTCCCAGAGGTGGGGGCATATCCAATATGACCCCATTGTCTGACATGGGAATACCCCTTTAAGCTCCCTTGCTGGCGTAGATTTAGATCATTTTCTACGCTAAAAACTGGCATAGAAAATGATAAATGAGACGGGTCGGCCTGCCCTCTTCCCTGCCCATGTTCCCTTTTTCAGAACTGCATGGAAGGGGAAGAAGTTTTTGTCACAAATCACCTTTGCGGTAAAATCTGCGCCAAATATAATAAATGACCCCCACAGTGTTTAATCTGTATAATGAGCACACAGCTATATTCTGTTGTGCTGGGGAGACGGCCACCTACATAACTTTACATGTAAGTAGAGCAGTCAGGAACGCTGTGGCTATACCTCGTCCATGTACTGTACAGTAGTGTGGCGGCTGCGCAGTTCATGTCATGACCAGCAGATGGCGCTGTGCAGTCACTTGGTAAATACAGAGATATCATCTTTAGAAACTAATGCAGAAGAGAAGCGGCGTGGACGTCCTTAGTGACTAATCAGATCCTCACTAACCGATGCAGGCAAAATCCTTCAATATAATGAGTGAAGAGTATGGTCGCCTTTTGTGGATGATGGTTGGTATCCGTTATGACCCATAAATATTTGATTGGTGGGACCAGACCACCAGTATAGCTGCGGGTCCTGATAACAGGGGTGTGTGGTAACCTGTGACTAGCAGAGTGTTTGCCGCGCAGGGGTCAGTGCGCTCCAGTGATGTGTAAGGCCTCCTGCACACGAGTGCAGGTGAACACACATAAGATCTGCACCAACTTCCATGCAGATTCATGTGCAGCATACCCGCAACAAAATCCGCAATTTCTAATTGTGTTTTTTGGTGCCGATTTGATGTGGTTTTGCCGCAGTTCTCACCCTTTCATTGAAAAGGGTGAAATCCGCAGCTAACACCACAAACATAATTGACATGCTGACAATTCTAAAATCTGCACGACAGGTCAATTTCCAACCTGAAATCTTAAAGGGAACCTGTCACCTCCTTTAGGCAAATTAAACTGTAAACATTACCTTAATGTACAGACCAGTGTGATTCTAATGAAGGTCCTGATACTGAGAACTGCCTGCTGAAATTGTAGTAAATTGAACTTTTATTCCTCCTGCGCGCGCTTTTCCGAGTCATCTTGAAGTCAAGGGGGCAGCGGCCTCCTTGCTTCGAGTCAAGAAAGCCACTCCCCACTTCCCTGTGATAGACAGTTTGCCTGGGTGCCGGGGATCGCGCAAATCTAGCGCATGCGCGTTGCGCGATTTCTGACTGCGCGATCCCGGCCCCGGCTCTTCAGTTTGCCGGCGCTTCTCCTGTCTCTGCGCATGCGCCGCATTACAAAGCGAGTGCGCGCCCGCCGTCCCCGCACGCAAGGGTCACAGAAGCGCCGGCAAACTGAAGAGCCGGGGCCGGGATCGCGCAGTCAGAAATCGCGCAACGCGCATGCGCTAGATTTGCGCGATCCCCAGCACCCAGGCAAACTGTCTATCACAGGGAAGTGGGGAGTGGCTTTCTTGACTCGAAGCAAGGAGGCCGCTGCCCCCTTGACTTCAAGATGACTCGGAAAAGCGCGCGCAGGAGGAATAAAAGTTCAATTTACTACAATTTCACCAGGCAGTTCTCAGTATCAGGACCTTCATTAGAATCACACTGGTCTGTACATTAAGGTAATGTTTACGGTTTAATTTGCCTAAAGGAGGTGACAGGTTCCCTTTAAAGAAGAACTCCCTCAAAAATTTTTATTCCATGTCCTGCTAGAAATGTACATGATGTAATCTGTAGTGAATGTCATTTTCTTACCAGTGTTTGTATTTTTGAGTTATATCTCCCTGATGTTTCTCATCTGTGTCATGTGACTAAGAATTAGACCCACCAACTCACACAGCATCTTATGTGTGGACAGGAA
>ONZH01016313.1:0-14699 GCA_900303285.1 Rhinella marina
CTTGTGCATTAGAGTCAGAGTAGGTAAATCGCCCACCGACGCCAGCAGCCCTTTGTTCTCCAGAATCTCAACTGGTGACACACACTCCGCCACATGCACTACTATCTGCGGAGCTGCCTCATATCTCCCTATGGAAGTATTCCATCCCCCAAACTGTTGCAGTTGAGCTGCCAGAAAATATAGGAAGGTGTTAGGGATTGACAATCCCCCCTCTCCTTTGCCCCTCTGTAAGGTTTCAATTCTAATCCGAGCAGCCTTCTTTTTCCAAATAAGCTGTCGAAACAAAGTATTTATTTTGAAGAATATCCTCTGCGGGATCCAGAGCGGGGAGTTATGTAGCACATACAGAAGTTTTGGCATAACTATCATTTTGAGTATATTACACCTGCCAACCGCCGTCATAGGTAATTTACACCAAGCATTAATTTTCCCTGTCAAGGAAAGCAATAAGGGGTCAATGTTATCCTTGATATAATTGCGCACATTACGAGACACCACAATACCCAAGTATTTAAAGGAATTAGATATTTGAAGCTGTACCGAACCCAGAGGCATATCAGGAGGGATCGGATCCAAAGGAAACATAATTGACTTGTCCCAATTTATACGCAATCCGGATCTGTCACCAAACTCCTGAATTAAAGACATAACAGGCTGGATACATTGGTCCACATTTCTCAAGTAGATGAGCATATCATCTGCGTACAATGAAACACGCTCCTCTCTCGATCCCAAAGGAAACCCACGTATTTGCGTTGATGCCCGGATCGCACATGCCAAGGTTTCAATTGTGATCGCAAATAAGAGTGGAGACAGTGGGCATCCCTGTCTGGTACCCCTTTCTAACAAAAACGATTCCGACGTAGTGCCATTAGCTCTGATCCGCGCCCTAGGATTATGGTACAACAGTTGGACTCACTTGATAAACACCTCGCCGAACCCCATATGTTTCAGGACTTCCCACAAATATGTCCACTCGATGCTATCGAAAGCTTTGGCGGCATCCAATGATAAAATAGCCTTATGGCTCGCAGAATCCATTTTCCTTTGGATATTCAGAAACAATCGTCTAAGATTTATTGAGGTTGACTTAGTAGGCATAAATCCAGACTGATCATTATGGATAATTGTAGAAATAACTGACTGAACCCTGTTCGCCAACACCTTTGCCAGAATTTTAATGTCAGATGTCAACAAAGAAATAGGACGATAGGAGTCTGGCAGGGTGGGGTCCTTCCCAGGTTTAGGAAGTACCACCACTATGGCCTCTTTCATAGTGTCTGGCAATCCACCACTCTGATAGGCTTCCAGATAAACATCAAGCAGATGAGGCAGAAGTATATCGCTATATTTCTTAAAGAGTTCAGTGGGTAAGCCATCCACACCCGGTGCCTTCTCGTTAGGAAAGGATTTAAGCGCCACTTCTAGTTCCTCCAATGCCAGAGGTTTATCCAGGAAATCAGAGTCAGTTTTTGATAATGTTGGAAGCCGTAACCCATCTAGATAAGTGGCTATGTCTTCCGCTGTGTTTTCCAGTCTGGATTTATACAAAGAACGGTAGAAAGTATGAAAAACTCTCAAGATTTCTCCATCCTCAGTAACTAAGGAACCATCCTCATCCGCAATATGCATAATTCTAGAGACGCCCCCCTGAGCATGCACGATCCGGGCAAGGAGTTTCCCTGAGCTCTCCCCAGCCTCAAAGTACTTTAGTTGCAGAAAGAAGCGTTTATTATCTGCAGATGTAAGGAGATGTTCATTAAGCTGTCGCTGTGCTAGCTTCCAGGAGTTCTCAGTAACCGAATTGGGCAACGCAACATATTGAGCCTCCGAGTCTACTACTTTACGTTGCAACTCCACCAATCTCTGCCTGGATTTCGTTTTATTTCTACTAATGCGCTGGATAAACAAGCCTCTAAGATATGCCTTACACGTATCCCAAATAATTCCTTTGGATGCCAATCCCTCGTTTTCACCAAAGAAACGCACAATCTTGCCTTTAAGTTCATCATTGCTATCCACCAATTGTATCCAGAAGGGGTTAAGTTTCCAGACACCCACACCAAATGGATTCCTAGGAACCATTGCAAGAGAGACCCGGATAGGAGAGTGGTCAGAAAGGGTACGAGGTAAGTATTCAACATCGGACACCATTGACATAATGTCCGGGGTACCCACAGCCAAATCTATTCTGGATAGAGTATTATGTGATACCGAATGACAAGAATAATTGCGAACACCTGGATTGCGTGTTCTCCAGACATCAATCAAATTAAGTTCAGATAGCAATACTGCAAAAGATGCGTCACTAGGAGTACCCATAGGATACTGACTGCCAAACCTATCCAATAACGGTGTAGGACAAACATTAAAATCACCGACACAGAGAATACGGCATACTGGACACATTTCCACAAAGGACATCACCTCCTTAATAACTGTACTATTGTATGGTGGCGGAATATAAATAGCGACTAAAATAAGAGAAGTACGAAAACATGTACAGAAAAGACAGACAAACCTGCCCATCTTATCAATAGCAGAGGAGTGACAAACAAACGGCACATTTTTATGGACCAGAATGCTTACGCTTCTCGAGTGGGTAGTAAAAGTTGAATGAAAGGCATGCCCCACCCATGCCCTTTTCAAGACACCCGTAGTTGCAGGGATCAAATGCGTTTCCGCCAAACATACAATAGCCGGTTGGTATCTTTGCAGATTTAAACAGACAGCAGTACGTTTGTTTGCCTCGCCCAGCCCTCTTACATTCCAGCCAATAACATTAAGTTTACCCGCCATCATCAACATGGAACCAAGATAGTGCAGGATACACAAAAGAGGTCATAGTTGACCTTCCAGAGACACCAGTGCCACCTGAAGCCGTCTCCCCGTCAGACCCTCCCCCCCAACCAAACAAAACCCAAGAAACCCAGGATGGTTACAAAAACATATTGCACTCAGCGTAGTCATCATCAAAAAATAAGAACGGAGCGATACTCATTCCTGGAGCCAGAGTGCGGCAACACAGATGCAAAAATTGCATATACAAAACATAACAAGGGGAGCCCCCAGCCCACCCCCCACATTAATGACCATCCAACGGACAGGCTAAACATATCAAAAATTATTAGAATGCTCTATAAGCGTATACGAGACGAGGCAGTGCCCCATGACAAAGTTATGGCCCATATCTGTACCAGTAGGATGTTAAAATAAATATCGACAGAACTAAAAAAGGGAAGCAGGATAGCAGAGAAAAAGCGGGACAAGATAGTATTTAGCAAATAAAGGGCAAGATCCGGGTGAGAAAAGGAAATGACAATGCAGCTGCAGATGCATATTTCAAATAGACCCTTATCACAATGAAAAAAAAACATGCACTGTATAGTAAAGTATTACAAAAGCGTAAACCTGTACACCATAGCTAGAGCTATCAGACAGTAGGGATTAGGATAGAAGAGGGAGCAGGATCAGATAACATGAGAGTGAGATAAGGGAGCACATGGGGAGAAAAGGAAAATGAGAAAAAATATCTACGAGCACAGAGAGTCACTTATCCGGACGATCTGCTGTAGAAAAGATGGAGAAGTCCACACTTCCTGTTGCTAGAGTGAAGCAGAGATCTTCATCCTGCAGCTTTATGAGACTTTAGAGAGTGTTCATGAACCTCCAGCCATTGCGCAGCATCCAACGGCGTTTCAAACATGCAGACTTCACCAAAGGCAACCACCCGTAGTTTAGCTGGATACAACATAGAATAGGGAAGTTGTAGATCCCGGAGCCGAGCTGAAACTTGGCCCTTCAGCGTTGAACCTCCGCCGAAAAATCAGGAAATATAGAGACTTTACTGCCACCAAGAGACAAATCAGGATGATCCCTTGCTTTGCGGAGAATGAGATCCCGATCACGGAAATGCAGGAGCTTGAGCAAAACTGGACGTGGGGGCGCCCCCGGTGGAGGAGCCCGGAATGGCACTCTGTGCGCCCGTTCAATGGCAAAGACATGGGATAAAGAGTCTTTTCCAAACTTATTAAGGAGCCAATCTTCAAAAAATAAAACAGCGTCAGGGCCTTCCATTTTTTCAGGAACACCGACCAACCGTAAATTATTCCTACGGGAGCGATTTTCAAGATCGTCCGTTTTTTACATCAATAAGGAAACATTATGTATGATTCTGCCAATATCTCTCTTTACCGGAGGTATTTGGTCTTCAAGGGAGCTGACCCGCTCTTCCATCTCTCTTATTTTTTCATTTACTTTCTGCAAATCCTGCCTTATAAAGGAGACATTTTCTTGCAGAGACCCCATGTTCATAGTGAGGGTAGTCAAAGAGGCATTACTGGCTGTAACTGCCGCATATATGTCCTTAATGGTAGGTTCAGCGATCACCCCACTAGTGGATAGGGAGGCAGCAGGCAGAGATAAGGGAATCGTATCACAGGCCGCAGGGCCTGCCGACAGTGCAGACACCACCTCCATGGCTTCCATACCTTCACAGGTAGCCTCGCTTGTTTCACTTGAGGTGTCCTGCTGTTGTGGCCCCTCAGAGGACTGTACAAGAGGAGCAGCAGAGGTCCGGGCATATTTTTCCAGACGCGCAGCTACCACCAGCGCGCGCGCCTCTGCAGGCGTGGGGTCCGCGGCGCCATCTTGTTTAGGCAAGGCAGAAGGCCCCGAGTTTTTGGGGTCCTTCTCCTTCTTATTTACACGCCCCATATTGGTCCCACCTATCCGGCCAGGGAACAGGAGTACCTCCACCTCTGATCAGGAGACCGATGGTCCGGGAGGACAGGAGATTGCCGAGGATTAGAGGAGGTGCGCCGGGAGCTCCACGCTACTGCTGCCTACCGCTTCGCTGGCCAGGCCACGCCCCCATGTGGCACTATTAAAATAAAGCTGGCATAAAATTATGAGATGTTTCATTTATTTTTTAGTATTAATACTTTAAAAGTCAGTGAGGGATCAAATACTTATTTCCTCCACTGTATTATATATATATATATATATATATATATATATATATATATATATATATGTATTAGGGTTATTCCTGCAGTATGTAAATCTTTTGCAAGAGGGAGTTGTGCCTTGTGTATATATATATATATATATATATATATATATATATACCGTATTTTTCGCTTTATAAGACGCACCAAAAGTAGGGGGAAAATTGCGGTGCGTCTTATAAAGCGAATACAAGTGAGCGCTTCCATTATGGAAGCGCTCACTTGTATGTTTTAGCTGCAGCACCCCCATCAGACCTCAGATCAGCCCACCCAGCCCCATAACAATAAATAAAAAGCTCTCTTACCTGTCCTGCACCGCGGCTCCGCTCCGGGTCTGGCGCTCCTCTGGCTTCCCGGCCAGCGCTGCACTGTCCTAACTGTGTACAGCGTCAGGACGTAGTGTGTACACTATGACCTGACGCTGCACGCAGTTAGGACAGTGCAGCGCCGGCCTTAGAAGCCAGAGGAGAGCCGGACCTGGAGCGGAGCCGCAGCGCAGGACAGGTAAGATAGCTTTTTATTTTATTGTTATGGGGCTGAGTGGGCTGATCTGAGGTTTGATGGGGACACACTGGGCTGTTCTGAGGTCTGATGGGGACACACTGGGCTGTTCTGAGTTCTGATGAGGCACAGTGGGCTGATCTGAGGTATGATGGGGCACAATGGGCTGATCTGAGGTCTGATGGGGGCACACTGGGCTGTTCTGACGTCTGATGGGGCACAATTGGCTGATCTGAGGTCTGATGGGGCACACTGGGCTGTTCTGAGGTCTGATGGGGGCACACTGGGCTGTTTTGAGGTCTGGTGGGGGCACAGTGGGCTGTACTGAGGTCTGATGGGGGCACACTGGGCTGTTCTAAGGTCTGATGAGGACACACTGGGCTGATCTGAGGTCTGATGGGGGCACCCTGGGCTGTTCTGAGGTCTGATGGGGGCACACTAGGCTGTTCTGAGGTCTGATGGGGACACACTGGGCTGATCTGAGGTCTGATGGGGGCACCCTGGGCTGTTCTGAGGTCTGATGGGGGCACACTAGGCTGTTCTGAGGTCTGATGGGGACACACTGGGCTAATCTGAGGTCTGATGGGGGCACACTGGGCTGTTCTGAGGTCTGATGGGGGCACACTGGGCTGTTCTGAGGTCTGATGGCACAGTGGGCTGATCTGAGGTCTGATGGGGCACACTGGGCTGTTCTGAGGTCTGATGGGGACACACTGGGCTGATCTGAGGTCTGATGGGGGCACACTGGGCTGTTCTGAGGTCTGATGGGGGCACACTGGGCTGTTCTGAGGTCTTATGGGGAAACACTGGGCTGATCTGAAGTCTGATGGGGCACACTGGGCTGTTCTGAGGTCTGATGAGGCACACTGGGATGATCTGAGGTCTGATGGGGCACAATGAGCTGATCTGAGGTCTGATGGGGGCACACTGGGCTGTTCTGAGGTCTGATGGGGGCACACTGGGATGTTCTGAGGTCTGATGGGGGCACAATGGGCTGTTCTGAGGTCTGATGGCACAGTGGGCTGATCTGAGGTCTGATGGGGCACACTGGGCTGTTCTGAGGTCTGATGGGAACACACGAGGCTGATCTGAGGTCTGATGGGGCACACTGGGCTGTTCTGAGGTCTGATTGGGGCACACTGGGCTGTTCTGAGGTCTGATGGGGACACACAGGGCTGATCTGAAGTCTGATGGGGCACACTGGGCTGTTCTGAGATCTGATGAGGCACAGTGGGCTGATCTGAGGTCTGATGGGGCACAATGGGTTGATCTGAGATCTGATGGGGGCACACTGGGCTGTTCTGAGGTCTGATGGCACAGTGGGCTGATCTGAGGTCTGATGGGGCACACTGGGCTGTTCTGAGGTCTGATGGGGACACACTGGGCTGATCTGAGGTCTGATGGGGGCACACTGGGCTGTTCTGAGGTCTTATGGGGAAACACTGGGCTGATCTGAAGTCTGATGGGGCACACTGGGCTGTTCTGAGGTCTGATGAGGCACAGTGGGATGATCTGAGGTCTGATGGGGGAACACTGGGCTGTTCTGAGGCCTGATCGGGACACACTGGGCTGATCTGAGGTCTGATGGGGGAACACTGGGCTGATCTGAGGTCTGATGGGGGAACACTGGGCTGATCTGAGGTCTGATGGGGGTCTGATGTGATGTCCTGAAATTTATGGGGGGTCTGATATGATTTTTTGGATTTACACAATAAAAACATTTTGGGAAAAAAATAATGTTTTTGTGTCTCCATTTTCTGAAAGCTATATATTTTGGGAGATTGTCGTAAGTAGGGTCTAATTTTTTGCAGGATGAGATGACTGTTTCATTGATACCATTTTGGGGCACATATGGCTTTTTGATCGCTTGGTATTACATTTTTTGTGATGTAAGGTGATAAAAAAGGCTTTTTTGGCACATTTTTTCTTTTTTTCTTTTACAGCGTTCACCAGATGGGTTGGATCACATGATATTTTTATAGAGCAGGTTGTTACGGACGCGGAAATATCTAATATGTGCATTTTTTAAATGTTATTTTACACAATAAAATCATTTTTGGGGAAAAAAAATCATGTTTTTGTGTCTCCATTTTCTGAAAGCTATTGTCACAGGAGGAGCGCGCCGCCGGTCTCCCAAGCGTACGCAGGAGCGAGGACGCAAGGAGCGTCCTCGCTCCCATGGCAACCAAGAGCGGGGAGGACCCGGCGCGCTCTCTGCTGCCGCACGCCTGGCGTCCTCCCCGCCCCGCTAGGGTAGGTAGAGGGTTTGAGCGCCGGCAGCCATAAGCCAGCGCTCAATGAATATTATAATTAGGGTCACGTGGGGCTAGCTACGTCACGTTACCCATCTGGAGGCCTATTTAAACAGGCAACCTGCTGGCCACAGATTGCCTGTGACTGGTCTATCCTCCAATGCTAGTGTTTGGTAATATTCTGAGACTATTGTGTTTTGACTTCCGCTTGTGTTTTTGACGACATCCTTGCCTCGTCCCTTTGTACTTCGCTACCTCCCGGTTTTGACTTCGACTTGTGTATTTGACCTGGTTCCTGCTCGCTCCCCTGGTTTTGACGGGACTTCCTGGTACGACTTTGGCTTAGTGACCTTCTGATATTGTGAGTTCTGTCTTTGTTTATTGTGTTCTCCTCTTGTTACCCTTCCCTGTACGCTCCTGCACTTATTTAGGCTAGGGTTTGCCGCCCAGTTACGCGACGTTGCCTAGGACGGGTCATGTAAGTAGGTAGGGACAGAGGTGAGGCTCAAGTCAGGACTCACTTATACCACTTCCGTGACAGAATCACAGGCCATACCAAATGGAGCCGCTGCGAGTTCTCACCGACCAAATGAACAATCTGGTCCAGATGATTCAGGATCCGCTTCCTCCATTCAGAAACCCAGTCTTGAACCCCACATTAAGCTACCCGATCGGTTTTCGGGGACCGAAAGTTCTTCAGAACTTTCAAGGAGAGTTGTAAACTCTATTTTCGCTTGGGTCCTCTCTCCTCGGGTTCCGAGCAGCATAGGGTCGGAATTATCATCTCTTTGCTACAAGGATATCCGCAGGAGTGGGCCATTTCGCTTCCTTCTGACTCCTCTTGTTTATTGTCTGTGGAGGCATTTTTTCATGTCTTGGGTCTTCTTTATGAAGAACCTGATAAGGCTGCAGTTGCTGAAAACCAACTAAGAACACTCAGTCAGGGTAACCGTCCAATTAAGGATTTCTGTGCTGAGTTCTGCAAATGGTGTGTCTCCTCAGAGTGGAATGATCCTGCGTTACGAAGTCAGTTTAGGATGGGACTTTCAGATCACCTTAAGGATTTACTTGTAAGTTATCCTTCCCCTGATACCCTAGAATCGACAATGACTTTAGCCATCAGACTTGACCGATAGTTACGGGAGAGACAGAGGAACATCTGACTGCCCCTGAAGTGGTTGTTCCGCCCGACGTTCCCCTTCAGAGACCTCCTACTGCTGATACCCAGGAGGAGCCCATGCAACTGGGATTAACCATGAGGGACCAGAGACGTTTGAAGGGAGCCTGTTTCTATTGTGGTGAGATGGACCATTGGCTCCAGCAGTGTCCGAAACTTCCTCCTTCAAATAAGTCTTTCCCAAGGAGTAACCTATTACCTATTACCTATTACCATTTCGTATTACTTGTGTGAGGGTTCGGGAGAGGCGTTCATTGATTCCAGATCCGCATCTAATCTTATTGATTATAATTTTTCTCAATCTTTGGGAGTGCCTATAATTCCTTTAAGAAGTATTATTCAATATATTGCTCTAGATTCTACCCCTCTCAGTAATGGGAGGATAGAGTTTTGTACTCCCGATGTTACCTTAACTGTAGGGGTTTCACATTCTGAGATTTGTTTCTTGTTTTGAAAAATTTACCTGCAGATCTTGTCCTGGGAATGCCATGGTTGCGGGACCACAATCCTGTAATCAACTGGTCCACTGGTGAATTGGAGAAATTTGGGACTATTTGCAATAAATGTTGCAAGTCAGGACTGCAGGCTGGGACTACTGTGGAGTCACTGATTCTTCTTGAGTATATCAGAGACTTTTCAGATGTGTTTTCTGAGACTGACTTCCTTCCTCCCTATCGGCCTTATGATTGTTTCACTGATCTCATTAAAGGGTCCAAATATCCTAAAGGCCGTATCTATAATCTTTCTGCCCCAGAGAGTCAGGCAATGAGGGAGTACCTTAAGGAGAGCCTGGTTAAAGGTCCTATCAGGCCCCCCAGTATCGCCAATGAGGGCAGGTTTCTTCTTTGTCAGCAAGAAGGATGGAGGGTTAAGGCCTTGCATTGACTATAGAGAACTGAACAAAATTACTGTTAAAAACAGATATCTTCTGCCCCTTATTCCAGATTTATTGAACCAGGTCTAAGGAGCCTGCTGGTTCTCAAAACTAGATTTAAAAGGGGCCTATAACCTGATTAGGATAAAAGAGGGAGATAAATAGAAAACAGCTTTCAATACCCCAGAGGGTCACTATGAGTATCTAGTGATGTGTTTCGGGCTAAGTAACGCACCTGCTGTTTTTCAAAACTTTGTAAATGAAATTTTTAGGCCATTTATTGTTAGATTTATGATTGTCTACATTGATGATATCCTCATTTTTTCGGCTGATTGGGACTCGCGTGTCTCTCACACTAGACAGGTGTTTGAGGTGTTACGTAAAAATTGATTATTTTTAAAGGGAGAGAAGTGTATTTTTGGAGTCCAAGGGGTGGCTTTTCTGGGTTATTTCCTGAACCCGTTTTCTTTTAAGATGGACCCTGCAAAGGTGGAGGCCATCCTAGCTTGGGTACGACCTTCCTCCCTAAAGGCGCTCCAACGTTTCTTGGGGTTTGCAAATTTTTATTGTAAATTTATTAAAAAATTTTCGGTTGTGGCTAAGCCCATTACGGATTTGACTCGTAAAGGAACAGATCTGGTCAGTTGGCCTCCGGCAGCTATTGAGGCGTTTAAATCACTTAAAAGGTGCTTTATCAATGCTCCAGTATTGATTCAACCCGATCAAACCAAGCCGTTTATATTGACGGTGGACGCCTCTGAGGTGTAGGGGCGGTATTATCCCAAGGATCCTCCACTTTAACAAATCTTAAACCATGTGCTCTCGTTTCGCGCAAATTCTCTCCTGCCGAGAGGAATTATGATATCGGCAATAGGGAATTGTTAGTGATCAAATGGGCCTTTAAGGAATGGCAACATTTTTTGGAAGGGGAATTGCACCGTGTTATGGTCCTCACAGATCATAAGAACCTGATGTTTCTAGAGTCTGCTAAGTGGTTAAATCTTAGGCAGGCCAGGTGGGCTTTGTTTTTACTCATTTTGACTTTTGTGTTACCTTTAGGCCCGGAAGTAAGAACATTAAGGCCGATGCCCTATCACAAAGTTTTCATGCTTGCCAGTCTCCTGAGGTTTCTCCTGAGTCCATTTTGCCAGCTGATATAATTGTGGCAGCCACCACGTCTGATTTGACCTGTGAGATCTCTGCAGAACAACATCTGGCTCCACCTGGTACTCCCAGAGATAAGTTATTTGTTCCTGTTCATCTGCATTTGCGACTGCTGGCTGAGTGCCATAACTCTATGTTAAGTGGACATCCTGGTATTAATGCCACTAAAGAGCTAGTCTCTAGGTATTATTGGTGGCCATCGATTTCTAGGGATGTTCAGGCCTTTGTGACTTCCTGCAGCATCTGCGCCAGGTCCAAGAATCCTAAGGCACATCCGGTGGGTGAGTTACATCCTTTACCCATTCCCAATAGACCATGGTCCCACTTGTCCATGGATTTTATCACGGACTTGCCTCGTTCTGAGGGTAAGACTGTGGTTTGGGTTGTGGTGGACAGGTTCAGCAAAATGTGCCATTTTATTCCATTGTCCAAATTACCCAATGCTAAAACCTTGGCTTCTTTATTTATTGATCATATTGTTAGGATTCATGGTATTCCTGAGAACATTGTGTCAGACAGGGGCGTACAGTTTGTTTCCAGGTTTTGGAGGGCCTTCTGTCGCAAAATTAATATTTCCTTGTCTTTTTCGTCGGCCTTCCATCCGGAAACCAATGGTCAGACTGAACGTCTGAATCAGTCGGTGGAACAGTATCTTAGGTGCTATGTTGCGGATAACCAACATCTGTATTTGTCTCTCGCCGAGTTTGCTATCAATAACCGAGTTAATGCATCCTCTGGGGTATCACCGTTCTTTTGTCACTTGGGCTTTCATCCGCGTTTTGGTTCTTTCTCCTTGTCAGCCTCTTTTGTTCCAGAAGTCAATTCAGTTTCTCAAGAACTGTGCACAGTTTGGGCGTAGGTTCAATCGAACCTGAAAAAAAGCCCAAGAAATCCAGAAGGTTAAGGCAGATAAGAGGCACTCGCGTGGTATTGTCTTTAAGGTGGGGGACAAAGTATGGCTTTCTACTAAAAATTTACATCTGAAAGTACCTTCCTATAAGTTCGCTCCTCAGTTTATTGATCCGTATGAAATCACTAAGGTGATCAATCCAGTGTCCTTTAAATTGTGTCTACCCGACTCCTTTCGTGTATACAATGTTTTTCATAAGTCTTTGTTAAAGAGTTATGTTGCTCCAGTTTGTCCTGAGGAGAAGCCTCCGCCTCCTGTGGAGGAGGCAGGGCAAGCGGAACATGAGATATCGAGAATTATTGACGTGAGAAAGGTCCGGAACTCTTTCCAGTATCTTGTACATTGGAAGGGGTTTGGTCCGGAGGACAGATCTTGGGTGCCGGTGGCTAGGATGCATGCTGATTCTCTTATCAGGAGATTTCATCTTGCGCATCGCGAGAAGCCGGTTCCTACGGTTAAGGGTCCGGTGGCCCCTCGTGAAGGGGGGGTACTGTCACAGGGAGCCTGCGGCGCGCTCCTCCTGTGCTGTGCCGCCGGTCTCCCATGCGTATGCAGGAACTAGGATGCAGGGAGCGTCCTTGCTCCCATGGCAATCCAGAGCGGGGTGGACCCGGCGCGCTCTCCACTGCCGCGCGCCTGGTGTCCTCCTCGCCCCCCTTAGGCAACGAGCAAGTAGGGGGTTTGATCACCGGCAGCCTTAAGCCGGCGCTCAATGAATATTATAATTAGGGTCACGTGACCCTCTGGAGGCCTATTGTGTTTTGACTTCTGCTTGTGTTTTTGACGATGTCCTTGCCTCATCCCTTTGTACTTCGCTACCTCTCGGTTTTGACTTCGGCTTGTGTATTTGACCTGGTTCCTGCTCGCTTCCCTTGTTTTGACGGGACTTCCTGGTATGAATTTGGCTTGGTGACCTTCTGATATTGTGTGTTCTGTCTTTGTTAATTGTGTTCTCCTCTTGTTACCCTTCCCTGTACGCCCCTGCACTTATTTAGGCTAGGGTTTTCCGCCCAGTTACGCACCGTTGCCTAGGACGGGTCATGTAAGTAGGTAGGGACAGAGGTGGGGCTCAAGTCAGGGCTCACTTATACCCCCTCCGTGACAGCTATATATATTTTTTTGGGGGGGGGCAATTGTCTTAGGTAGGGTCTCAATTTTTTGGGGGGATGAGATGGTGGTTTTATTATTACCATTTTGGGGCAGGTATTAATTTTTGATTGCTCTGTATTACACTTTTTGTGATGTTAGGTAATAAGAAATGGCTTTTTTGGCACGGTTTTTATTTTATTTTTTTACGACATTTACCAGACGGGTTAGCTCATGTGATATTTTTATACAGCAGGTTGTTACAGATGCGACGATAACTAATTTTTTTTTTTTTAGGAATACATTTTGGTTTTACACAATAAGAGCATTTTTGAAACAAAAAAAAATCATGTTTCAGTGTCTCCATTTACTGAAAGCCATATCTTTTTTTTTTTTTGGCGATTGTCTTAGGTAGGGGATCATTTTTTTGCAGGATGAGATGGCGGTTTTATTGGTACCATTTTGGGGTACATATGACTTTTTGATCGCTTGTAGAGATGAGCGAGCACTAAAATGCTCGCTCATCTACGTCCCCCTACCCGGGTAAATTGTTTGGAGAGAGGGCCTGTAGGTGGGGGGGTAGGAGGTTTCGCTGGAAGAGCCAGAGGAGTGCCCCCTGGGCTAGCATGTGTGGTGATGGCAACAGCCAGAATGGATTTGGAGAAACTGTTGCATCAACCGGTATGGTATCGGTTCTTCTCAGTTTAATACCGTATATGTCCCCTATCTTGGGACCTTATATTTTATGGATTTTTCAACCATGGAAAACGGAAAAAGAGTTTGCTCTGGCCAGGGGAGTGTCTTTCCTACTGCAGCTAAGGGGACGTGTCCATGCAATATCTAATACGTCCCCTATCCGGGTAAATTGTTTGTAGAGAGGGCCTGTAGGTGGGGGGCAGGCTGGGGGGAAGGAGGTTTCGCTGGAACAGCCAGAGGAGTGCCCCCTGGGCTAGCGTGTGTGGTGGTGACAACAACCGGATGTAGTTAGAATGACGACACAGGACCCCAACTTAAAAATTTAGCATCAACCGGTACAGTCGTAAATTATGAGATTGATCAATTGTGGTATGTCTTCTATGTATACTACTCAGTTTAATACCGTATATGGCAGCTATCCGGAAAAATAGTTTGTAGTGAGAGAGAGAAAGATAGGACAAAGAAATAAATTGTTTGTAGAGAGGGCCTGTAGGTGTGGGGCAGGCTGGGGGGAAGGAGGTTTCGCTGGAAGAGCCAGAGGAGTGTCCCCTGGGCTAGCATGTGTGGTGGTGACAACAGCCGGGTGTAGTTAGAATGACGACGCAGGACGCCAACTTAAAAATTTAGCATCAACCGGTACAGTCGTAAATTATGAGATTGATCAAGTGTGGTATGTCTTCTATGTATACTACTCAGTTTAATACCGTATATGGCAGCTATCCGGAAAAATAGTTTGTAGTGAGAGAGAGAAAGATAGGACAAAGAAATAAATTGTTTGTAGAGAGGGCCTGTAGGTGTGGGGCAGGCTGGGGGGAAGGAGGTTTCGCTGGAAGAGCCAGAGGAGTGTCCCCTGGGCTAGCATGTGTGGTGGTGACAACAGCCGGGTGTAGTTAGAATGACGACGCAGGACGCCAACTTAAAAATTTAGCATCAACCGGTACAGTCGTAAATTATGAGATTGATCAAGTGTGGTATGTCTTCTATGTATACTACTCAGTTTAATACCGTATATGGCAGCTATCCGGAAAAA